>APFE031682927.1:2055-37428 GCA_000404065.3 Pinus taeda
CGGGTCGGTTGAGACTGGTCTGGGACCAGTGGTACACTCTCTGAGACTGCGATACTGGTCTGGGACCAGTGGTAGGAGTGGTACTTATTATGAAGCTGACTTCGGGTCGGCTGAGACTGGTCTGGGACCAATGGTATGCACTCTGAGACTGAATTTGAGTTAGTGGAGGATGATACTAGTTTAGGACCAGTGGAGTTGTACTCACTATGACACTGACTTCGGGTTGGTTGAGACTGGTCTGGGACCAGTGGTACATACTTTGAGACTCACTTTGAGTTAGTATGATACATCCTCGACCATTTCTTCTTCTTCATAATTCGGACAAAAGCAGAGCAGAACAGAACAATGCAAGAGTAGAGCAAAATAGAGAAAAACAGTACAGATCAGTACAGGGCAGAACAAGTCAAAGTAGATCAGGCAGAATTGAGCAGAGTAGGGCAAGGGTCAAGCTATACAGGGCAGTGCATTTGATGGATGAATAGTAACGACCGATAGACAGATTACATATGAAGTTCTCCATGGTTGAGAGGGAGTGTTAAAATTGGAAACCAGGGAAAAACTTCATGTGGGTCATCTTATTCATGGCTGATAATATTTTTATTAAATTCCTCTCGTCAAGAGGTGTAGGATTGATATAAAGATCATCCGATTCTGATAAGTATTCATGGAGATATGAATTTATTTTGATTATGGAATTATTATCAAGCCGACCTACAAATCATGTAGGCTCAGAAACCCAACAATCGCATCTATTCACCCACCAACGTTGTGTATAAATATAAGAGGACTTTTCCTCATTTGGACTCACTCATCTCATCACATCTCTCTCTCTCTCTCACATGTGAAGCAGGAAGCTGCTGAATTTGAAGCTGCAACTGCAGAAGTAAAGATTGACTTGGAAGGCATAGAAGATCTCCTCTTTGGAATTGTGCTATAGATTCATCTGAACCTCCTCTGGAAGCCGAAAATTTTGGTGGTGGAATGAAGTCAATCCGACATTTGGTTTGTGAGATATCGTCTGCCCTAGTTTGATAATAAAGCCGCTAATGCTGATGCTGCTGATCTAGGGTTTGCTACTGTTGATATGAATCAGATTTATTGTACTATTTCTCTCTGCTGAATTATTTGATAAAAAGAATATTTGATCAAAGGGTTTCCCCCACACATTGTGGGGTTTGTCCTTGGCTAGCCGCCACATCTTGTGTCTCTTGTCTTGGCTTGTTTTCTGTCGATCGTTTGATGTTCTATTTGCACTTTACTTTATATATATGTGATTGCTAATCTGTGAAGTATAATAAGAAAAGAAGTAAACTGTTACAAGCATAGAACATACCATAACTTAACAAAATTTCTATCATGACATTGACCTTTGTTGTTTTGTTTTGTAGGTCAATAAGGATTTGAATATTGAGCCTTCAATTTTTGATCCATATGCTTAAGAAAATCATTTGAATTAATGTGATGGGTTTTTTTTATGATATGGAAAGATGGTATAGGGAATGATGGTTAAATGTAGGAAAGGGTAATGAATAGGTGATGATAGTAGTGGTGATGATAATGAAGGTAGGAATGGAATGCATATCAAGCACTAAATTAATCTTAACAATTTATAGAAAAATCTTTAAAAAATCGAAATTTTAAGAGAAAAAATTTTAATTACTATACTTGTACTCCCATAAAATATTTGATTTCAGTGATGTCCTCTGGTCAAATCGTGGTTGACAATGTCTTTATTATCCTAACGATGGCTCTTCCAAGATACATTGAAATGTAGATACTTATTTCTACTTCATGTTTTGGCATCTGACATTGATTCAAGATCTTGAATGTTGATGTTCTTCAGGTCCCTTCTGTAGTTTGTAATTGATGTTTTAGGTCCCTTCTGACATGTACATTTCAACAATATTTTATGTTTCTTCTGTCATATAATACATGTTACTTTTGCATAATGATATCTCAGGTCCCTTCTGCACAATATTTTCAATGATTTATCAGGTCCCTTTTGTCATGTAATTTAGGTTCCTTCTGCAATTCAGCTGCTCAAACTATTTGCATAGCTTTATTACAAACTTCACCCTTGCTTATGTTAAGACTCATCCTCAAGTCTTGCATTTCTTGGAGGATTATTTCTACAAAATCAAACACAAGAGTAAAACAAGGTAAAGAATTCATACAGGCCAAACTAGATGGTTTTCCTATATGAATTCGAGTTTGCTTTGTGCCAGTTTCCTGTATTTTCACAAGAAAACTTATTTTATATATATATATATATATATATATAATATTCTTCTAGAATTATGGAAGGAATATTGCTATGTTGTTCCATTATTTCCAAATCAATGCCTATTGAAATTATTTTCATAAAATCCTCTTTATTTATAGGCTTATTATAGATTTTAAGCCTATGTTCATTAACTATAATTGAAATAGACGTTTCATCAATTGTTTTTATTTTGACGACTCAATTATCAAAGATCTCTTCTATCTCATATGGCCCCAGCCAATGAGTTGTAAACTTTTCTTTGAAATACTTAAACTTGGAGTCAAACAATAATGGCCAGTCTCCTTTACTGAATGTTTTATTTTTGACAAATCGATCAAGCCATTTTATTCTTTGTTTTTGCACAAGAGATGTGTGATCTACTGCTTGTTGTCTTATTACATCCAGTTGATTTAATTCCATGACTCGTTGTTGTTGTGCTTCAAATAATTCCATTCCCAACTTTGCTACTAGTTTGAATATATGTATTTGAAATTCTATGGGTAACAGGACTTCTTTTCCATACACCAACTGATATGGACTGAACCCAATTGTGTTCTTCCATGTTATCCTATATGCCCATAGTGCATCTCCCAATTTCTCTGGCCAATCCTTTTTATTCGTTTGTAGAGTTTTCATTATGATATTCTCTGGGACTTTGTTTGTTGACTCCACTTGTCTGTTTGCTTGAGGATGGTACGGAGTTGATTTCTATGTTTGATCTTGTACTTCTTTGTAATATCTCGAACAAGTTTGGAGGTGAACTGTGTGCCTTGGTCAGTTAGAATTTGTCTTGGAACTCCAAATCTGACAAAGATTTCCTCAAAGAGGAATGTGACTACTACATCTTCTATTGCTCTTGCCACTGCCTTTGCCTCAAACTACTTAGTAACATAATTGGTACATACTAGGATGTACTTCTTTCAATTTGAAGGTGGGTTTATTTCCCACAAAGTCTAGAGCCCAATGCTCAAATGGCTCTATGAATACTTGCAGCTTTAATGGACTTTCATCTGATATTATTGGCCTTCCTATTCTTTGGCAGTTGTCATATCTTTTGACATAAGCTTTGGAATCCTTGAAGATCATTATCTAGTAGTAGCCAATTTTCAGCACCTTGTAGGTTGTCCACTTGTCTGCAAAATTACCACCCAGTCTCCTTTATTGGAATACTTAAACTTGGAGTCAAACAATAATGGCCAGTCTCCTTTATTGAATGTTTTATTTTTGACAAATCGATCAAGCCATTTTATTCTTTGTTGTTGCACAAGAGATGTGTGATCTACTGCTTGTTGTCTTATTTCATCCAGTTGATTTAATTCCATGACTCGTTGTTGTTGTGCTTTAAATAATTCCATTCCCAACTTTGCTACTAGTTTGAATATATGTATTTGAAATTCTATGGGTAACAGGACTTCTTTTCCATACAACAACTGATATGGACCGAACCCAATTGTGTTCTTCCATGTTATCCTATATGCCCATAGTTTGGAGGTGAACTGTGTGCCTTGGTCAGTTAGAATTTGTCTTGGAACTCCAAATCTGACAAAGATTTCCTCGAAGAGGAATGTGACTACTACATCTTCTATTGCTCTTGCCATTGCCTTTGCTTCAACCTACTTAGCAACATAATTGGTACATACTAGGATGTACTTCTTTCCATTTGAAGGTGGGTTTATTTCCCACAAAGTCTAGAGCCCAATGCTCAAATGGCTCTATGAATACTTGCGGCTTTAATGGACTTTCATCTGATATTATTGGCCTTCCTATTCTTTTGCAGTTGTCATATATTTTGACATAAGCTTTGGAATCCTTGAAGATCATTAGCCAGTAGTAGCCAATTTTCAGCACCTTGTAGGTTGTCCACTTGTCTGCAAAATTACCACCCAGTCTCCTTTATTGAAATACTTAAACTTGGAGTCAAACAATAATGGCCAGTCTCCTTTATTGAATGTTTTATTTTTGACAAATCGATCAAGCCATTTTATTCTTTGTTGTTGCACAAGAGATGTGTGATCTACTGCTTGTTGTCTTATTTCATCCAGTTGATTTAATTCCATGACTCGTTGTTGTTGTGCTTCAAATAATTCCTTCCCAACTTTGCTACTAGTTTGAATATATGTATTTGAAATTCTATGGGTAACAGGACTTCTTTTTCATACACCAACTGATATGGACTGAACCCAATTGTGTTCTTCCATGTTATCCTATATGCCCATAGTGCATCACCCAATTTCTCTGACCAATCCTTTTTATTCATTTGTACAGTTTTCATTATGATATTCTCCGGGACTTTGTTTGTTGACTCCACTTGTATGTTTGCTTGAGGATGGTACGGAGTTGATTTCTATGTTTGATCTTGTACTTCTTTGTAATATCTCGAACAAGTTTGGAGGTGAACTGTGTGCCTTGGTCAGTTAGAATTTTTCTTGGAACTCCAAATCTGACAAAGATTTCCTCGAAGTGGAATGTGACTACTACATCTTCTATTGCTCTTGCCACTGCCTTTGCCTCAACCTACTTAGTAACATAATTGGTACATACTAGGATGTACTTCTTTCCATTTGAAGGTGGGTTTATTTCCCACAAAGTCTAGAGCCCAATGCTCAAATGGCTCTATGAATACTTGCGGCTTTAATGGACTTTCATATGATATTATTGGCCTTCCTATTCTTTGGAAGTTGTCATATCTTTTGACATAAGCTTTGGAATCCTTGAAGATCATTAGCCAGTAGTAGCCAATTTTCAGCACCTTGTAGGTTGTCCACTTGTCCACTTGTTCTATGGGTAACAGGACTTCTTTTCCATACACCAACTGATATGGACTAAACCCAATTGTGTTCTTCCATGTTATCTTATATGCCCATAGTGCATCTCCCAATTTCTCTGACCAATCCTTTTTATTCGTTTGTACAGTTTTCATTATGATATTCTAGGGGACTTTGTTTGTTGACTCCACTTCTCTGTTTGCTTGAGGATGGTACGGAGTTGATTTCTATGTTTGATCTTGTACTTCTTTGTAATATCTCGAACAAGTTTGGAGGTGAACTGTGTGCCTTGGTCAGTTAGAATTTGTCTTGGAACTCCAAATCTGACAAATATTTCCTCGAAGTGGAATGTGACTACTACATCTTCTATTTCTCTTGCCACTACCTTTGCCTCAACCTACTTAGTAACATAATTGGTACATACTAGGATGTACTTCTTTCCATTTGAAGGTGGGTTTATTTCTCACAAAGTCTAGAGCCCAATGCTCAAATGGCTCTATGAATACTTGCGTCTTTAATGGAATTTCATCTGATATTATTGGCCTTCCTATTCTTTGGCAGTTGTCATATCTTTTGACATAAGCTTTGGAATCCTTGAAGATCATTAGCCAGTAGTAGCCAATTTTCAGCACCTTGTAGGTTGTCCACTTGTCTGCAAAATTAGCACCACATGGATCATCATGAGATGCTTTCAAAATATCTAAGATTTCATCTTCTCTAACGCATTTTCTCTAACAATTTTTCTTTTTTGTTTATTTGTGAAGTGGGATGGTAGTATTCTAGAAGATAAATAGATATCTATATCTGCAAAAGATGGGTTTTGACATTTATTGCAAATTCATGTTCATCTGGAAAATTATCTAAAACAGGATTTGGATCACCAGGTGAATGACGCCTTGAAAGAAAGTCAGCGACTTGATTATCTTTACCTGGTCAATCTTGAATTGTAATTTTAAATTCCTGCATTAACAACAATCATCTAGTAATTCTGCCATTTGTAATTGCTTTATTCATTAAGTATCTAATGGTTAAATTGTCTGTGTGAATGAATACTTGATAGCCTGTTATGTAATTCCTGAATTTATTAATTGCATGTACTACATCTAGCATTTCCTTTTCTGTAACCGTGTAGTTCAATTCTACTGGTGTTAAGTTTTTTCTTATGAAATATATGGCGTAATTAAACTAGTTTTCTTTCTATCCAAGAGATGCACCTACAGTTATGTCAGATGCATCAGTGGAGATATGAAATGGAAAAGACCAATTTGTTCCTCGAAGAATGGGGGAAACTGACAATTTTTATTTTAATAATTCAAATTCATTTTGACAACTATTTGTCCATTGGAATTCAACATCTTTTGCAAGTAACTTGAATAGAGGCAGAGCTATTTTACTGAAATTTTAAATAAATCTCCTATAGTAGCCAGCACAACCCAAGAAACGTCTTACTTCCTTTTGAGTTGTTGGTGGCATTAAATTCACAATGACTTGTATTTTTGCTGGATCCACCTTAATTCCTGATGAAGAAATATGGTGTCCCAACACTATCCCTTCTGTTAACATCATGAAGCATTTTTCATTGCTTAGGGATAGATTTGTCTCTATGCATCTTTTCAAAAATTTCTCAAGATTTTTCAAACAATCATCAAATGTGTTTCCATATACAGTGAAATCATCCATATAAACTCCTACACATTCATGGATTAAATCAGCGAAGATTGCAAGGACTGCTCTTTGAAAAGTAGCAGGTGCATTACATAACACAAAAGGAAAAACATTGTATGCATATGTTCCCCATGGGAAAGTAAATGTTGTTTTGTCCTGGTCTTCCAATGACATCTTGATTTGATTATACCCATTAAATCCATCTAGAAAAGAAAAGAACTTCTTCTCGGCTAATGAATCTAGTACTTGGTCAATAAATGGTAGCAGGAAATGATCTTTTAATGTGGCTTTGTTCAATTCCCTATAGTCTACACATATTCTCCACTTCCCATTTTTCTTTGGCACTAAAACTAAGGGAGAAACCCACTGACTAATAGATGAATCCAACTTGTAACAATTTTTGCAATTCTTCTTTCACTATTTCTTTCATCATGGGATTCATTCCTCTTCGAGGTTGCCTTACTGGTTTGATATGATCATTAGAGTAGATCTGGTGGATACATGTTTATGGATGAATCCCCTGCATGTTTGTGTAATCCCAGGAAAAATATTTTGAGTATTTATGTAACAATGCTATTACTTCTTGTTCTTGTGATGATTGTAAGTTATTACCAATATTCAAATTCTTTCGAGAGTAGATCTCATTGATTTTGCTTTTTGAATTGGTAATTGAGTCAACAGGGAAAATATTTGTAAATGAATCTTGTAATGATTGAATTGTGCAATTTTCTTGAAAACAATGATTCAAAAGATTAATTGCAGCTTCATACTATGTTATTCTAAGTTGCTCTGAAATATCTCGTTCTGAGATGAAAAGGTCTAATAGATCCTCATTCTCTTTTCTTCTCTAAAGTCAAAGACTTGATTAATACTAAGAACAGATTTAGTTTCTTGTTGTTCTTGTCCTTCAAGCCATGATAATAAATAAGGTGACTGTGCTGGAGAACAGAGTGTGATATGTTTCCTTTCATCCCCATGTGCAATAATCATATTTCCCGATCCGCATCCAATGAAGGCATCTACAGTGGCCAACCATGGTCTGCCTGAAATTAGAGGATGGGCTCCTAAATTTTTTTTTGGCTGCCAAATGAGGAAGTCTACAGCATACTCCCATGAATCCAGAGAGACAATGATATATTCTAATATTCCTTCTGGTACAACTTTAGATTTGTCTGCAAGCTCTAAAATTGTAGTAGTAGATCTAATGTTGTTTAATTTCAAATGTTTCATAGTATTTGTGGTCATAACATCTATAACTACTCCCAAATATATTAAATTATTTGGAACTGAAAAATTATTAATTGAAATAGTAACCATAGGGATACCAAGTTCAATATATTTTTCAACTGTTGTTTTTGTAGACATGAGGCTAGCTAGTTTTCCAATGACCTGGATTGTAGTAGGATCCTTTTTCTTTTTGCTAGTTTTCTTGATGCATAACTCCTTTTCGCATAAATTGGAATATCTTTTATTTCTTGCAACAAAGGAATTTTGACATAAGCATTTTTCAATTCATCCAAAATATCAAATTCAAGAAGAGATATTTGAATTCTCTAATCTACTAACCTCTCTGGATAGGGTTGTGTTTGAGTCATTATAGTTTTTCCTTTCTGATTTTGATTTTATGAATGAGATGTTTCAGCTTGTTCTCCTTGATCAATTGGTTCTTCTATGATCGAAGGAGAATTTTTATGTAATACTTTCCCAGAACTTAAATGGACATCATTTATGGGAAGAATAGAGTATGTTGGAAAGTATGTTGCTTCTTCCACATTGTATGCTGGTTTGTCCATTTTGTTACTCGGATTTGCTATTGGTTGATCTGGTAGTTGAGTTGGTCTAAGTGGGGGTTGATTTGAAGGCAGCTAAAGCTATTGAGGTTGAGTTAGTAATGGTGTAGGATTTTTTCATGGAAATGGCATGGGTTGTTGATATTGTTGGAACTATTCGTATGGAAATGATTGTTGATATGGATATTGATATTGTTGCTAGTATTGCTATTGGTATTGTTAAGGATACATTTGTTGAGGTGGCTGGTTTCCATAACTATATCCTCTCCAACCTTGTGTAGGTTGGTTTTCATATTATTGTGGAGGCCAAGCCTGCCATGACATTGGGGTGTCCCATGAATTTTGAGGAGGATACTGATAGTTTTGTTGAGGGAATTGCTGGGGAATCCTTGGTTCCCAAGGTCTTCTTGGTGCCATATAGTAAAGACCATCTTCCCCTTGTACTTCTTCCATTAGATTCATTTACAATTCTTTCAACTTTAGATAGATTTCTATTGAATGGTTTTCTGTGCAAAGGCCACGTACATGAATACTATCCAAAGGACATTATCTTAATGGATGTTTCTTCCTACACTTGGGACAAAAGATTGCTAAGATTTGATCTTATTCTTCTTTTTTTTGTTAGCTTTCGAAACATCTACTTGTGTCCCTAAAGGTCTTAGAAGATCAGTTTTAAAGTTTTCCAACAAACTCCCTATTTCCACTCTTGTTACTCCTCCTGCTGTTGACTTTGAAGCTTTTGAACCAATATCTCTCCTTCCAGTCTTTGATCTTCCTCTAGAATATTTTTGACATAGTTCTGCAATTTCATCAAATGGAAAGTTTGAAATGTTTCCCTTACCCATTACATTAAGAATGTCAATATATTCATCTTTTATACCCTTAAGAAAGATTGTACAAATGGTATCAAGGTTCAGAGAATGTTGCTTAGATTTTTGAAGATTGTAAAAAAATCTTTCCAAATACTCTTCTAAAGTTCCATCTTCTTGTTGTGTCATTCTAAAAACATCCTCTTTCAAGTCTCTAGGCCTAAAATAGGCGTGATAATTTTTAAGAAATATTTTCTTCATGTCATCCCAAGAAGTAATTGTATGTTCTCCTAAACCCATAAACCATTTTAATGTTGTTTCTTCCAAAGTAGCAAGAAAGAGACGAAGCTTGTGTGTGTCATCTGTGTATCCATAAGTTCTACATAAGATATCAAATTCGAACATAAATGAGTCAGGATCTTCTGTTGACATTCCATAAAAGTTGGGAAACACAGAAGGTGGAATGTTTTTCATTTTCACTTCTTCTCCTAATATTTCTCTTGTATCTAATATTGGAAAGCCAAAAGTAGCTTCTTGATCATTATTATTTTCTTGTTCATTATCATGTAGTCTTTTGTTATCATACTTTGTTTTTCTCTCTTCTTCTCTTTTTTCTTTCCGCTTCTCTCCCTCCCTATTCCTCCCTTTGTTTTTTCCATTCTTTTTGTTGTCTTTCATATTGAAGTCTTTGTTCTGGAGTGAGGGTAGTAGATCCTTGCCCTTCCTCTGCCATAGTTTCAACTATTTCTATAGAAATTTGAGATTCAACTTGTTGTTTGTTTTCAAAAATTGGTTGATCTATTGGTTCAAGAATGGGTTGATCTAATTGTTCAAAATTTTCCCTTGTTTCATTTTGTTTTTCTACAATTGGTGTTCCTTTTGGGGTTTGGTTTCTTTTTACCTCCAAGGCTAACAAGGTTTTTCATTCAATTGAAGTCAATCTTTGTCTTGATATGTGTTTCTCTTCTAATTCCTCTAGAGTTTGTTTACTGGAAACTGGTGTAGTTAGTCCTGATGGTCCTACTTCTATGGATGGTTGAATTTTTGGGGAGTTTTTCTTTATGAATCTACCTTTCTGGTCTCTATCTCTAGGCATAAAGAAACATAACTAAAAGAAAAACTAAATTTTTGTTGTTTTTGTTGTGTTTTTATTTTTTATATTTTGTTTTTATCCTCTAATTGACTATGTTGATGAATTCTTCCACGACAACGAAGCCAAAATGTTGGGTCAATTTATTGAGTAAATTAACACAAGTATTTTAATCCAGGTTTGTAGAACTTAGAAGCATTTCCAAAATATATGGATATCAACTATAATTAGATTTAGAAGATAAGTTATGAAAACTGAAGGAAATTCCATTATAAACTAATTAGAAGTGCATATTACAAATATAAAATTCAACTAAGTAATTTCTAATTCAATATGTAATAAGCAGGAGAAGTGGCTCCTAACTTAGGAGGACCAGATTGACCTTCTTCTACAATACTAATTCATGAACAAAAATCAAAAACCACTAATGAACAATAGCGTAAGATGCATAAAAGAATAATAGAAGAGGCTTCTAACTAAGGAGGTCCTTGTTGTTCTTCATCACAAATTCATTCATCATTAATGATATTGTTAGAAAACTAGAAATTCAGAAAATTACTTGAAAGCAAGAAAGATGAATTAGAGTTTCTATTATTTGATCAGATAGAAGGAGAGTTTAACTTAAACACTGGTTTGTCCATTCATATGCATATTAGAAGTAAACCAAGATTCATCAGCAAACAAAATAAATCATCACACATCTAATTAAATTAACAAATCTGAAGCAAAACGAGTTTATGAAAATTAAGCTAAATTAACCATGAAGTGTACTTAGCTTGGTGTGGGGGCCATCCACCCTTGCCTTGCACACTTGAAGATGCATAAAATAATACTAGAAGAGGCTCCTAACGAAGGAGGTCCTTGTTTTTCTTCATCACAAATTCATTCATCATTAATGCCATTGTTAGAAAACTGGAAATTCAGAAAATTACTTGAAAGCAAGAAAGATGAATTATAGTTTCTATTCTTTGATCAGATAGAAGGAGAGTTAAACTTAAACATTGGTTTGTCAATTCATATGCAGATTAGAAGTAAAGCAAGGTTCATCAAAAAACATAATAAATCATCATACATCTAATTAAATAAACAAATCTGAAGCAAAACTAATTTATGAAAATTAAGCTAAATTAACCATGAAGTGTACTTAGCTTGGTGTGGGGGGCCTCCACCCTTGCCTTGCACACTTGAAGAGATTAAAAGCTACTGCAAACTCAGTCAATCATCCACAACATTGAAAAGAAAAAATAAGATAGAATAGGTTCCTCAAATTAACTCAAAATATTCAGAAGTCTCAATATGAAATTATACAAATTCTACATATTCATCCCTTCAATGTTTTGGCTTAAATAGAGAAATATGAAGCAAACTGAACTAAAATGTCTCTAGTAGCTATGTCTATCCTTATCCTATCTATCCATGTCAAGCTCATCCATCTAATTGTTGGAAATAATACTAAGAGGGGTGGTGAATCAGTATTAGTAACTCAACAATTTTTCATTTCCATAGGCAGATTTGTATACGCGACATTAGCTAAGTGAACCAGCATGTACACATGACTGTTATTAAAGCAGCTAGCGTATATGCAAAGAAATTTTTATTTACCCAATTTATCAAGTATTGAACTTTAACCAGTATGTCAGATATTAATTAGACAGTGCAGTAAAAGTAGAATAAATCATAAGCATCACACATGAACACCAAGATATAAGGTGGAAACCCAATGTGGGTAAAAACCACCTGTTGTTTTCATCTCTGTCTTCTTTTAATAATAAGAAAATTATGTTTACAATTTTTTATTGGTGCAAACTTATACCCGTACGTAGGCTTCGACCTGCAAAATGTTGCAACCTTCTCTTGTTTTCCAACTACTATTGGAAGGGAGATACAACCCCCTAGCTCTTGTACTAGCCGATATGTTTATTAGTACGTAGCCACCGACCTACAGAAGGCTACAACCTTCTCTCTTCATCCAGGGACCACGTTTCATAAATTTCCAGACTGGATCCATCAACAACATCATAACTGACATTCAGTCATCAAATATATTTGCATCACCCAATCACCTTTTGAACCAAACACAACTGAATCAATTAATCACTTTGACAACCCATCAATTTGATCATTCAGAATACTGTCACCAGAATACAGTAACCAGAAGCCAAGCCAGAACACTGAACTCTGCAACAGCAAACAAAAGCAACTAAAACATATTTTATAAGGTATACTCTATTTCTATGTGTCAATCCTGCGTGTATACGCGCTTTTCTCAAAGCCAACCAGCGTATACATTTGCAAATATAAATTCAGAGTTTTGCAACTATTCCAGACTTTAATTATATCCAGATCACAGAATAATATATGTGTCAGTATTCAGATATAGAATATACATGAGCAAAAACACATAATGATAGTTCATTTTACGCCTTAAGATCCCAATCCATCATTAGATCTAATCCCTCATCATCCGCTAAGGTTCAGATCCAGCACTACACCATAACCCAATAACCTGTATACTAGATCTCATAATACATTAGATATTCAATGTTTGTACACTTGGCCTAATGATCTTCTCCTCCTTTTATAGTTTGTATGCATTTCTCAATACCAGGGACCAAAACCACGTAGGACCAATACCTTGGACCAAATACCTAGGGTCAATACCTCAAACTAGATACCTTGGACCAATACCATGGATCAAAATACCATGGACCAAATACCTCGGACCATAAACTTAGTTTTCCAAGGTATACGCACTTTTCCTTCTGTGAAAATGCGTGTGTACGTATATGCGACTTGTATACAGTGAACCTGTGTGTATACGCAGCTTGGTCAATGGTGACCCTACATATACATTTCTTTCTTCATTCTATGAAGACTGACCTATAATTATTTGTTGTTTACCTACTATACTGAACCTCTATGATCTTTCATATGAGTGAGTTTCCATCAAGGACAATACGTGTATCATAATGCCAACAACCCTTTGGACTTGATGGCAACAACCACACCAAGTCACTCTCCCCCTTTGACATCAAGGGCAAGAGGTCATGCTCCCCCTGAGTACGTGCTGAATTATCTGATTGAGCTCCCCCTTTATACATGCTGAGATGCACTATATCTTCCATGCTCCCCCTAAGCATATGCAGAGTCTGCAAAAATATTTTCTAAAAGAATAACATGACTCTATAACTCAACTAAGTGAGTATGACCTTCCTATCACAAATGGCTCATACATACATCCATCTCCCAACCAAGTGGGGATATACCAAGTTTGACTCATCCTCGCAACCAAGTGGGAATATACCAATTGTTTATACATGACAAAAACAAGAAACATTACATCATCCATCCCATGCATAGTGGGGTTACAAATTAGGTCTTTTCATGACCTTTACATTAAATGATATACATGATATATGTAACATAGACCAAATATCTTAAACAAGATCATGATAGTCATCGGCAACTATCATAAGATCTGCACCATCAGTAACATCTGTCAACAGCATCCAGACTAGCAACCTGTATATGTCCATCATTAGTTCCCAAAATATAATCAACCTGTGACAAAGTATGTCGGAATATATAAACTCATCCTCTTGATCTCATCAAGATCAACTTGCTTCGTTCCCTTATCATCATAAAGTAATAACTCATTAGGTACCAAA
The DNA here is from genome assembly GCA_000404065.3 of Pinus taeda. Lineage (NCBI taxonomy): Eukaryota > Viridiplantae > Streptophyta > Pinopsida > Pinales > Pinaceae > Pinus > Pinus taeda. The sequence continues at coordinate 16,106 of APFE031682927.1, forward strand.
GACTTCTAGTCATAATGCCAACAATGCTTTATTAGAAGCATACCATGTTCTCCCCCTGAACCTGTTCCACCTATTCACTGTCAAATCTAATCATTGCATATGTCAGTAAGAGATATAAAAGCATCATCATCAATCAGTTATACATCAAGTTATCAACAATTTTATGAGGACCAAGATATTTCCATATGTTATCAGCAGATTGTAACCATCATCAAACAGAACAGATAATTGACAGAACCATAACAAACCCCAATTTTTTTTTTATTCCGGCCCATTTATTTTCTTCAAAACAACATATACGCAATTGTGCCCACAGAAACCTACATATGTATGCTACTACGCTTCATGAAACTCGTGTATTACCACCTTTCTCTGAAAAAATAGGATTTAACAGCAAGATGATGCAGCAACTACTCCCAGCTTCTGTCTGAGATATTCAAATGTCTCTCTGGGCAATGGTTTAGTGAATATATTAGCAACCTGTTCTTTGGAGGGAGCATACTCCAATTTGACCTTTTGTTCAAGCACTTATTCACATAGAAAATGGTATTTGATGGGTATGTGCTTGGTCTTGGAGTGCATGACTGGATTCTTTGAAATACTAATGGCACTTGTATTATCACATAGAATGGTGATGAGTGGAGCACATGTGATATAAATGTCTTGCAAGGTTTTCATCATCCAAAGTAGTTGTGTGCAGCAAGATGAAACAACCACGTATTCTGCTTCGGTTGTAGATAATGCAATTGAACTTTGTTTCTTATTAAACCAAGACACTAACCTGGAACCCATATAGAATTCACCACCACTAGTGCTTTTTCTGTCATCAACACTTCCTAGCCAATCAACATCTGTATAGGTATGAAGTGTAAGATCTATATCTCTAGGATACCATAAACCAAAGTTCAGTGTTCCTTGAAGATATTTGAAAATCCTTTTGATTTCCTGAAGGTGTGATTCCTTTGAATTTTCTTGGAATCTTCCCACTATTCCTACTGCATGCATGATGTCAAGTCTAGTACCTGTTAGATAACGCAGACTTCCAATCATGGATTTGTAAGTTGGTTGATGTACCGATGTTGATTTGTCATTTGAGCTGAGACTGCATCCTATTACCATTGGGGTACATACTGGTTTAGAATCTTCCATGCCATAGTTTTTCAAGATATGTTTGAGATATTTGGTTTGTGAGAGAAAAATACGATCTTTATTTTGTTGAACTTATAGACCAAGAAAATAGGTAAGCTCACCAAGCAAGGACATTTCAAATTCTTGCTGCATTACTGAAGCAAAATTATGACTCATGGATTCTTCATTGCTACCAAGAATGATATCATCAACATAAACAATGATTATTAGCAATTTACCAGTGTCAATCTTTGTATATAGATTGCTTTCTGCTGACCCCTTTGAAAAACCCCGTTGGTGGAGATATTTGTCAAGATGGTAATACCAGGCCCTTGCAGCCTGTTTTAGACCATAAAGAGCCTTTCTGAGTTTGTATACAATTTTTGCATCATTTCCAAGAATGAATCCTTCTGGTTGTTCAATATAAATTTCTTCTTCTAAGTCTCCATTAAGAAAGGCAGATTTTACATCCATTTGGTATACTTTAAATTTCTGAAAACTAGAAAGAGCAAGAAACATTCTTATGGCTTCAAGTCTAGCAACAGGTGCAAAAGTTTCTTCAAAATCTATACCTTCTTGTTGAGCATATCTTTTGCAGACAAGTCTGGCCTTGTTTCTAATAAATTCTCCATTTTCGTTGAGCTTGTTTTTGAATATCCATTTGGTTCCTATGATAATCTTATCATGAGGTCTAGGAACTAATTCCCAATTATTATTCTTTTCAATTTGCTCAAGTTATTCATTCATGGCCTTGACCCAACATTCATCTCTGCATGCTTCACTTACATTTTGAGGTTCGGTGGAAGATAGTAATGCTAGATAGCTTGAGGCTTCGGTAATAGTTCTTCTTGTTTGCACACTTGCCCCTTTTCCCCCTAAAATTTGAGTTTCTAGATGATTTTTCTGAACATACCTAGACAGAGTCTTTTCTTCTATCGTTATCTCTTCTTCTAGTGCTTCATTGGTTTCTTCTTCAGAATCAGTGTGATTTGATGTGGGACAATGATCCTCATCTTCTTCATTGTCATAAACTTCAGTTTTTATCTGTTTTGGATTTTTGCATGCTTCATCAACCACAACATCAATACTTTCAATAATTTTCCCAATTCTTTAGTTATAACTTTTATATCCTTCACTTTGGGAAGTCTAGCGAAGAAGAATACCTTCATCTACCCTGGGTTCAAACTTACCAAGTTTTTCATCAGTCCTTTTGATGTAACATTTCCTTCCAAAAACTTTGAAGTATTTTACAGTAGGAGTCTTACCATACCAAAGTTCATGTGGAATTTGAGTGTTGTTTACTCGAACATTTGCCTAGTTGAGAATAGTGATAGCGGCGAATGCAGCTTCACCCCAAAAGGTTGCAGGAGTTCCAGATTCATCTAGCATAGCTTGAGCCATTTGTTGAATAGTTATGTTCATCCTTTCTACCACTCCATTTTGTTGAGGAGAGCTGCATTTTTATTCCATGTTGTTCACAAAAGTCAAAGAATTCATCTGAGGTAAATTCCCCTCCTTGATCAGATCTGAGGCATTTGATTTTGCGATCTGATTCATTTTCAACCAAAGCTTTGAAGGCTTTGAAATTTTCAAATGCTTCATCTTTATGCTTTAGAAGACCTATCCAACACATTCTGGAAAAATCTTCAATGAACAATATAAAGTATTCTTCTCCACGAGGTGACTTTTTCCTTGATGGTCCACATAAATCAGTATGAACAAGTTCAAGAGGCTTACTAGCTGACCCTTCCTTTCTGTTGAAGTGAGATCTGGTTTGCTTACCGAATTGACATGATTTGCATATAGTATTTTTAGGAATGCTGATATCTGGAAGATCACAAACAACCTGGGATTTGCATGCTTTTCTTATTTGAGAAAGCTTAGATGTCCCAATCTTCTATGCAATAGCCAGTTTTCATCATTTTTTCTTAGATAGCACTGTTGTTGTCCTCCCTTGAGTATGTATAAGTTGTTTGGAGTTATTGTACCTTTTATCACGATTTCTCCTGTATCAAGCTCATGAACAACACATCTGTTTGATTGAAACATCACTTCATTTCCTTGATCACACATTTGACTCACACTCAACAAGTTATACTTTAGACCATCAACATACATAACATTCCCATCTTTAACCTTTTCTTTCAATAAAACAGAGCCTTTACCTTTTATGACAGCAGGAGTGTCGTTCCCAAATGAGACATTCTTTTCCTTTTCTAAGGCATTATATGAGTGTAGTTTTTCTTTATCACCTGTCATGTGTTTTGAGCATCCACTGTTCATGTACCACTGGTTTTCTTGTCCTTCTGCATACAAGGCTATACCACATCTTTCTGTTTGCGGTTATTTCTTTCTCCATATTTTGGGATTTAATGGAGTTTGCTCCTTCTGGGATATTTGCTGAAATTTACTCCTACATTCAGATTCTTCATGGCCAAAGTTGTTACAGATTGAGAATTCTATTTCATTTTCAAGAAGAGAAAAGTTATTATAGGAAATTTTCTTGATCCCTGTCACATTCCTTTGATTTCGTGCTTCTCTAGTCATAATGGTTTTGTAAGTAACACATTGAGCAGCTTTGTGTCCAAAATTATGACATGAGAAACATTGACCATTGAATAAGTTCCTGTGATTATCGAATCTATTGATCTGGTGATTATAGTTTATATTCCTCTTTGAAACAAATTGAGTATGTTTTACCTGAGGTTGGTTGTGACTTCTGTTCATCCTTGGAGAAAACTAAGCATGATTTACCTGGTGATCTGCTTTATGCCTTTGCTAACGATTGTCATATTGTTCACTATTCTTTGCTACATCAAGATAGCTTTTAGTGGAGGTTGACGGCTTCTGTGATTGAAGTGCTTCTTCAGAATATCCAATACCTGTCTTTATCGGAGGAGAACGCTGCACTTTGATAATTTCATTTAAGGTTTCTGATCCTTTAGCAAATCTAATATTGAAAGATTTTGTTTTCTCAAGATCCTTTCTTAGAATCACAATTCACATTCTAATTTTTCATTGTGTTTTTCTCTTTCAGCAAGTTGATATGTCAAGGTATCTATAATCATTTTCTTTTCTTCTAAACAGATTTTGAGTTTAGAGATTTCTTCATGAAGTTCATCTTCGTCTAAAGCATCCAAAAATTTATCATCTTCATAAGCCATTAGAAGTCTATAGTCATTACTATTTTCATCTTCATCACTATTTGATAATCCATTGCTATCTTCATGAGTATAGTAGCTCTTTTTACTTAGAATTTGTTTTCTATTCTATTTTGCAGATTCCTTCCCTTTATCATATTTATCTTTATGAGGACATTTGGCGGCATAATGGCCAACTCTAGCACATGAAAAACATTTGAAAGGTAGTTTACCTCTAAATCTTTCGGAACCCCGTTGAAGTTTCTTGACAAAGTTTACTTCATCTTCTCCCTCTGAAATATGTCCTGATTCATTGATTTCTTCTTTTCCTTTTACTAAAGCTTTAAATGCAACTTCTCTCATATCTGATGGGCCTCCTTTTCTCATCTCAAAGGTAGTTAAGATTCCATGAACCTGTGTCATAGTAATATTTTGTAGATCCTGTTTTTCTTCTATGGCAGACACTTTTGATTCAAAATTAGCATACAAGAATCTTAAAACTTTCTCAACTAAGGTAACTTCCTTTATCTTTTCACCCAGATTTTTCATGCAATTAACAACCTCATCTATATGCAAGAAGTAACTAGCAATAGTTTCATCATTGTGCATCTTAAGAGTTTCATATTGAATTCTGAGAGTTTGCAGTTTAGCACGTTTTACCTGAGAGTCTCCTTCATAGCTTAGAACAATTTTGTCCCATATTTCTTTGGCTGATTTGAGCTGAATAACTTTGACAAACTCTAATTGTGACAGACTTCCCAACAATGTATTGATAGCCCCGACATTGGTTTCATATTGCTTTTTACATGCCGTATCTATAGGAATTGCTGAAGGAAATGTATATCCTCCTTCCATGATTTCCCAGACATTTGTTCCAAGTGATTGAAGGTAGGTTGTGGTTCTTATCTTCCAATAAACAAAGTTTCTCCCATCAAATATTGACGGTCTGATGGATCCCCCATTTTCTTGATTACTCGTGATGATGGATCTTCCTTCAAGCGATTAAGCTTCTTCTGAAGGACCTGCTCTGATACCAATTGTTGGAAAAATACTGAGAGGGGGACTGAATCAGTATTAGTAACTCAACAATTTTTCAATTCCATAGGCATATTTGTATATGTGACTTTAGCTAAGTGAACCAGCGTGTACACGTGACTGTTATTAAAGCAGTCAGCGTATATGCAATGAACTTTTGATTTACCCAATTTATCAAGTATTGAACTTTAACCAGTATGTCAGATATTAATTAGACAATGTAGAAAAAGCAGAATAAAGCATAAGCATCACACATGAAAACCAAGATATAAGGTGGAAACCCAATGTGGGTAAAAACCACCTGTTGTTATCATCTCTATCTTCTTTTAATAATAAGAAATTTATGTTTACAATTTTGTAATGGTACAGACTTATACCAGTACGCAGGCTTCAACCTACAGAAGGTTGGAACCTTCTCTTGTTTTCCATCTATTATTGGAAGGGAGCTACAACCCCCTAGCTCTTGTACTAGACGATATGTTTACCAGTACGTAGGCACTAACCTACAGAAGGCTTCAACCTTCTCTCTTCCTCCAGGACCACGTTTCATAAATTTTCAGATTGGATCCATCAACAACATCATAACTGAAATTCAATCATCAAATATATCTGCATCACCCAATCACCTTTTGAACCAACCACAACTGAATCAATTAATCACTTTAACGACACATCAATCTGATCATTCAGAATATTGTCACCAAAATACAGTAACCAGAACCCAAGCCAGAACACCGAACTCTGCAACAACAAACAGAAGAAACTAAAACATATTTGATAATATATACACTACTTCCATGTGTCTAAATTGCATGTATATGCACTTTTCTCAAAGCCAACCAGTGTATACATCTGCAAATATAAATTCAGAGTTGTACAACTATTCCAGACTTTAATTATACCCAGATCACAGAATAATATATGCATCAGTATTTAGATCTAGAATATACATGAGCAAAAACACATAATGATAGTTCATTTTACGCCTTAAGATCTCGATCCATCATTAGATATAATCCCTCATCATCCGCTAAGGTTCATCCTTGGTTCAAATCCAACACTACACCATAACCCAATAACTTGTATCCTAGATTTCATAATACATCAGATATTCGATACTTGTACGCTTGGCCTAATGATCTTCTCCTCCTTTTATAGTTTATAGGCCTTTCTCAATACCATGGACCAAAACCACTTAGGACCAATACCTTGGACCAAATACCTAGGGTTAATACCTTGGACTAGATACCTTGGACCAATACCATGGATCAAAATACCATGGACCAAATACCTCAGACTAGAAACTTAGTTTTCCAAGGTATACGTACTTTTCCTTCTGTGAAAGTGTGTTTGTACGTATACGTGACTTGTATACAGTGAACCTGCCTGTATACGCATCTTGGTCAATGGTGAACCTGCGTATACATTTCTTTCTTCATTCTATGAAGACTGATTTGTAATTATTTGTTGTTTACCTGTTATACTCAACCTCTTTGATCTTTCATTTGAGTGAGTTGCTATCAAGGACAATACCTGTATCATAATGCCAACACCAATCATTCAAAATCTGGAAAATCCCATGAAATCCTAAATTTGGCCTATTTCCTAGGGATTTCTTGAATGACTGGTCATGTTTGACCAGCTTTGACTGTGAATTTTTAAGCTCATTTTGACTTAACCAATAGGAACACATCCAATCTTAGTTCCCAATCTTTCTAGAAATGTGCTCAGCTCGTGCCTAGGTGTCCTACAAGTATGACATCAATGAAGCCATTACAAGAATTTCTAATCCTGTCCAAAAATGTACTTAAAATCCAATTTTTGTAAAAACATCTAAAAATTGCAAAACTTAATTTATATACTTGAATATCCATAAATTGGTCAAAATCTGGTGTATATGGATGGTAAATCGATCGATAACATGGAAATTAAGTGTATCTAATTAAGAAAGATTGGATAAAAAATGAGGGCCAACACTTCTCTATCAAATACAACTCGTGAAAATCCCTCCAATCTCGTATATACAACATCATAATCCAATGAAGAAGCTAGCCTGCAAATTTGTAGTTCACCGCATGAAGCAATCTCGATCATGCCAATCTCATCGAAGCTAAAACAATCCTGTAGCTGTCCCAACCATCCGTGACAAGTTATAGGAATTCCATGATAAACAACCTACCCTACAACAAACTGTTATTCACTAGACTCACCACCAATCCACCAAAACTCCCAACCAATCTCACTATCAAGCTAGTCAAGACCACATCTCCATGTCTTCCATTGAACCCTCTACTCCATGATCTCAAAAATCCCAACTCCCACTAAGTTGTTTCACTGTGCACACTCTGATTAATTGGCCCTTAAAAGTAGCTCTAATACCATGTTGTTTTTCCATGATACTAGTGTCTAGTATAAAATCTTAAATCATTGACGATACCAAACTAAGTATCCCAACATATTACAACGAAATATAAACAACAGTAAATCACCTGTGCATAAATATAGATAAAGTTTTACATATTTTCAACCCAACTTCGTTATATTAATAAATTAAATAATAAAATAGTCTAGGTCTCCCGTACTAGGGATAATGGCCCTCAAATATCCATTAGTACAAGAAACAAGAACTAGGACTTGGTGTTTCTTTAATGACCACCAATCTACCCAATACAAGATACTTTGATAGTCTAGCTTATGTAGAGCTCTTCACAACTACTTTGGTCGTACCTCATACAAATATGTCGGGTCCTTTGGCTCCCCATCTACAACATCTACCTCTATCAATGCTCTAAGTCTATTTGGCCACTAAATCTTCAATGAATATTCTTCTCTTTCATTGATCATTTATCCATCAACGTATCAATCCATCGAGACTCTTTTTTATTTGTTCACAACTCTCTTTGTGAACAACTCACTTCTTCCCACCATTGCTCCTCATCTACCTAGGGACTTCTTCCCACTATAGTCTTCTTGTGTTTCTCCAATGAAAACTAACATAGGGCAGAAGGGTTGCCACCTATCATCATCAAATGTTGCTTTTCCAATGATGAGCACATGCTACAAAAAAGTGCTTCGTTGTCTGATCATACCTACAAGATCCAACAAACTACCTTTCCTAGTGACCCTTAGTCCATCAAGGCACTTCACATATGGCTCCACACATGTATCCTCTCACACTACCCTCCAACAAACCACAAGTATCCAATACAATGTTGTAGCATATGCTCACTGGTTAGGGCATCCAACCACTATGAAAACACTTCCTCTTGGCTGCTAACAATCTTCCTCAAACTGTCCTCTTCTAGGATAACATCCACCTAGCATCCAACCATCAACAAGGTGAAATCTACAACTCACTTTTGTTTCCTCCTTGACCTTGGGTTCTATGCATCAATAAGATTGATTAGGGCACAACAACAAATCCAAACCATTGCTCCAAATTCACTGTTACCCTTGTCCAAAATTCCACCTACTTTGTTGTCCCTTCCTTGACCTTCAAGGAACCTTGGGAACCTTCAAGAGGCTCTAAATTATCTCATATTACTACAACAAACAAGGGCTACTTCCAGGCATAAGGAAAATCATTGTTGAAGCCTCCTTGACCCATGTACAAGCTACGTTGACCTTCCTAGAGGATGTGGCCTAGAGAGAGCCTTCTCCACAAATCATCATGGCACTCAAACCATCCCCAAACACTTGTTGTTTGCTACAACAGTCTGTTGCCTACCTACAATAGGGATACTACAGCGAACAAAGTTCATATACGTAGTGGAATAATTCAAAAGAACTGAAATATGTAATTATCCATCATAGGATTGTATACAAAAAATGTTGAATGCACAAAAAATGTGTGTAATGATTACAATGAGGGCCCACTTATATGCCTAGGTAGGTGCCCTTTAATAAATGGTCATGTCTCTAAGAGATGCCTCTTCATTACTAACTAACTAACTATTAGTTAGTTAATTATTAATTATTATTATTATATTTAATATTTACATTTCTTATTTTTATATGAATTATATTCATAACATTGCCCCTCTCTTCAAAAATCTTTGTCCTCAAATCTTTCTGATGAAAAGGTTGGATCTCTTTTCCCATTTCAGATATCTTCTCATCTCAAAACTTTCATCTTCATGGATAAAAGATGATATGATCCTCTGAGTGATGGACAAAATTGTTGGATTAAGAATCGATCTAACCATCCAAGATTAACCTTTTGTGGAACTTTTTGGTGACGGGAAATTTGTAGTGAATTGTTATCATAGGATTGGACTCTGCAAACTTTAGTATCCTTGGAACATAAATTTGTTGTTTCCATTCTGAATGGTTCAAATATGTAGGATGAATTCTTTGTTTGATCTTGTGATTCAGATGTCGATAAGGAATTCTTGCAGTTTGACTTTTCCTTATCATGTGTGTGGCAGTTTCTTGATTTAATTTAGGTATTGTCGTTGTTAAGTTGGTTAGTGAATCATCACTTGGAATTTTCATTGTTTGAACTGCAATATCTGATCTTTTTTAACTTCTTCCAATTTTTCTTCTTCTTGAGTTGTTATTGACTGGATCGATATTTATTCCTTTATCTTCAACTTCGACTGAAATGACTCAAGACTTCAATACTTCTCCTTGAAGTTGTTCCAACTTGACATTTAGTGACTTCTTGTCACTTTTAATCTTCTTTATTTGGATAAGTACGAGTTGGTTATGATTCCTTAGGCATAAAATTTCTCCGCTTTCTAGATTTTTTACTTTATTCTTAGTAGCTTTCTCATATTTTAAATTTTTATTTGTTCTAATAACCTTTGATTAAGGTTTTTTAAACGAAAATTTTCTTCTTCCTTTTTTGATAAATTCTTGTTGAATTTCTTCTCGAGACATTCATTTTTTCCATCTAATTTTTTATAGTATCTCTCGATTTCTTGACCTTCTCAAATAATTTTTTATTATGGTCCCTCAGATGGCAAATTTCTTCATTAGTTTCTGTTGATTCTTCATAAAACTGATCTTCAAGATCTTTATATTTCTTTTTTTATGCTTCATTCTTTTATTGAAGTTTTGTGATTTCTTCTTTTAACCTTTTAATTTGTGTTTGGGTATTACCTTGATATTATTCCAAAGTAAACAATCTTCGAAATTTTGAACAAAGTATTGTGTGATTTTTAAAAATCGATGAATATTGATCTTTTGTTTGACAAAATGGACATATGGTCCAAAAAGTAGAATTTCGTAAGGAATCTATAGCTCCTTCATTAATATTCGAATTAGACTCCATTTTGTGTTTTTCATGATGAACTTACAGTTTTTAAAGTAACCCCGCCTTTTTTTATAAACCTTTAAAACAGTGTTTTACCTTTTTTTTAAATTCTTTCTTTTCAAATTTTCTTTTCCATTTTTTTTCTTTAACTATATGGCCAAAGGCCTGATGGAAAGATGGAGAAACTCCAAATTTTTAGTAAAATTCTTGATCGTGATGACAATTATGTTGACGAAGATTTTAATGGCCAATGGCCAAAATCAAAGAACGTGGCTCTGATACCAATGTAATGAACACAATTTGTATACTCAAAGGAATGTTATGATACCAATGTATTGAATAAAGTTCATATATGCAGCAAAACAATTCAGAAGAACTGAAATATGTAAGTATCCATCATAGGAAAAGTAGTAATTGTATATAAGAATTGTTGAATGTACAAAATATGTGTGTAATGATTACAATGAGGGCCCCCTTATATACCTAGGCAGGTGCCCTTTCATAAATGGTCATGTCTCTAAGACATGTCTTTTCATTACTAACTAACTAACTATTAGTTAATTAATTATTAATTATTATTAATTATATTTATATTTACAATTATTATTTTTATATGAATTATATTCATAACAGATACAACACACAAATATGCACAAAACCACCGTCAAACTTACCTCTGGTATGCAGCTAGGATTTTCACTTTAGGTATGCTCCAAATAAGCTAAGACATGTCCACAACTGACCTTGTTGAATGCCTCAAACTTGTGGCCTTGTAGCTTCGGAAAAACTCACCCTAAACATACCCCAAAATAATGCGCCTTGCCTTTTCATCCTCCCTCAAGCTTGCTTCCCATTCAAAGAGGTATTCCCTTGATTATTGGTGCTTCTTAATGTGTCTAATAGCCTCCCACTCAGCCTCCTTTTATACTTTTCTCATGTGCAACGTCTATCCCACTCTTGGGCTCTCCAACAGCAAGGCCGACTTGTTTTATTGTGCATAAACCCACATATAAAGTTCAAAAATTCATATATTGAATTTTATACCTCAAATTTGGATGATTTTCATTGCCTCTAGTTCCTCTTTGGTTCCTATATCATCACATGTCAAAATATCCTCATGGTTTTAGCCCCAACACCTTTGGGTACAAATACCCAAACTTGGGTTCCAAACCCACAAGACACAATTGCATGCCAACTCTTCCACAACCCTCTAGCATAGGGTTTAGAGTACCTCCCAAGCTAAAAATCTCAACAATTTCTAGTTGTGGAAGAATCACATCAATTAGAGTTTGTATGCATGTAACACCCTATTGATGCCTCTAAAATTGTTGCATCAACATCGAGGAAAGCCACCCGGTCCGAACCTTAGTGCAACTCCTTTTCCATTTTGTGTGGTGGCTCCGACTGGATGTAATGGGACCAGTTTCCCAGTGATATATGAGTTGATGGATGATTGATTTGTAATGGATAACGAGAGTGATAAGTGCTTTATTCTAAAATGAAAAAATATACAAAGATAACTAATTTATCCCAGTTATTCTTCTCACAATGCGATTCTTGATTGTTTCTATTGACAAGTAAACATGTAGATGACTTACTCATAAATAAAAATATGCATTCATATGATAATTACTTTGTTCAATTAATTGAAAAAAGTAATAATTAAAACATTATCACACTGATCTTAATATATCACTGATATATATATGTTTAAAAGATAACAACTCGGAAACATTCAAAAGTGACAAGTTAAAGAATTGTTGTAGACACACACACACACACACACACACATATATATATCAATAATAGAAAAGTTGATAAATGTTGATTCACACAGAGAAATAAAGTGAAAAAATAGATAATAGTACCTTATGTATTTGGATCTCCTCTGATGTAAATCACATTCAAATTATGTCTTCTAATTTGGAAATACTTTCACAGGAAGCAAAAGTGAATATCTCATAAAAGCCTTCGTTATCAAAATTCAGAATTCAGGTCCAGTGTCTTATAAAAATAAATATATCGGAAGTACAGTAGTGCAACTCCCGACTTAAGTCTTAATACAAAATTGAGGACCCTTTCTAACAACATGAAAGGGTCTATAAATACTACAAAAAATAACAAAATATGAAAGAAATATGCTATGCATTGGTATAACCAAAAACATAAAAATATGGGATTTATCTTGAAATAGAAGTTCTGTAGTTGGTCGAAAGGATTCACTAAATCGGATTATCTTCTTCTGATCTTAGTTGACAAATGTTGGTTGGACATATGGTGGTTGACTCATACGAGAGTGTAACTGAGCTGTAAATGTGGCATCGACAAGTTCGGGGATCATGTGGTTGATCGCATCTATGAGACACTTCATCACATTTGTTGACTATGTGGTTTTACAAGGAAAAACCAAACCATTTCCCATGTTAAGCTATGAATGCCTCTAATTAGTTTTTCTCTATGCATCAGCTCCTGTTTCCACTATTCTTCTAATGATTTCACCTGTGGGAGTTTGCCTGGAGAGCATTCTGTTATTATATTACATAAATACAAAATATTGTTGATTAATTCAATCAAATCATTTGTCGCTAATCTGCATCTGGATGTATCTCTCTTAGCTTTCATTAACTGAGACTCCCATTCAGAAAATAGAATTTCTTTATGTGGCTCCTGTATCTTTGGCCGGTTGGCAACTTTTCCTACATTTGAATTTTGCCAAGATAGAAACTTATTTAAGCTCTCATCTGCCTTCTCTAACTCAAGCCTTGCATCTACTGACTTATCGATCATAGCTGTTGAGATATCACATAAAGGAACAACCAATGAAATATTATGACACAGAAGGTCCAACTGCCGCGATAGAGCCTTGGTCATCTCCAAGGCTTCAGTTTTGAATTATTCTACCTTGGGATATCCTTTGAATCGCTCTATTTGATCCTTCATTTGAGAGATTTTCTCTTTTTTTGATTTATTCATCTGCTCATTCAGTAGTTGTAGCTTGCTCAATGCTTGAGATAACTCTTGCTTCTTATGGATGGCCTGTTCATCAATTCTTTGTTCTTCATTAATTAAATGCTCATTCAATTGGTCATTAAGTTGTCTCTATTCCGCCAACTGCTGTTCAAGCTGCTCTATTTTTTTTTGTTGCTCTACCGATTATGCCTCTAGCTGAATGATCGCTTGGTATTTTTCCTTCAATAAATGATTAACCTCTGAAACCTTATCTATTGTTGTCGTTGTATATGCTCTGACATATTGAGAAAGTTTGGTTAAATCGTTGGAGGGATTTATTTCCTCCCTACATACCACATTCATCATTTCCATCTGAGTCAAAAGAGGAGAGTGATCAATTTTCCTCTTCTTCCTCTGTCTTTTGACTACAACCCTATGCTTAAGGCTATAGAAGACATCCAGTGGTGGTATTTATTCTACATGCAAAACAATTTCATCAATGGGATTTTCAAGGATGATCTCAATGTCTTTATGAAACTTGAGCGGGCCGCTTGTTTCTACAATCGGAATTGTGTTGACTACTGATTTCTGTGCTATAGACACCTCTGGTGTAGTGAACCCTTGGGTGTTCTTTGGATTACTAATGATAGAATCGAATTGTTCCCATTCCTTGTTCAACTTAGGTTCAATATTAATGTGTGTATCAAGGGGTTCACTAATTATTACCTGCTTCTGCTCCTGTTCGGTGTCTTCTTCTTCTCAGCAACCTTCTATATTTTGGGAGCATTCTGAGTGATTTTCTGTTCACTGTGGCCTTCTGGTTGAACTATTGAGGTAGTAGCTAATAAATATAAAGGCAAGGTTTCCAATATTTGGGCCCTGAGCCTATTGAATTTTTCTAATCCTTTTGTTCCCAATTTAGTCTTAGCCAATCCTTTGACCTGGAAAAATAGTTCTACTGAAGAAAACAAGTCGTCAAAGCTATCCTCTTCATGATCAAATCTGGAGATTTTTGCTTGAGAAGTAACATTATAGGCAACCTTTTTAGGGTCATACTCTATCTTTCTGGAACAGTTACAAGATTTAACAACTTGAATTTCTTGACCTCTTTCTCTGCATATTTAAAATCATGCAGGGTAAAGGCACCACACCGAAGGGGAAATGTAGGCCACATGTGTTTCTTGGAAACCCTAAGGGTCTTTGACATTCCTACAACTGTTATCTGATATGCTAATTCCTGGGCCAATAGTTTATCGGGGACGTATAGCGGAAGAACATGAGGATCAGTGAGACTGTCGAAAAGCCTTATATATGTGAATTTCTCTTCTCCAAACCAACTACCTAGTGCTGTTAGGTCAATTGCTACTTCCTCGAATATCCTAGGGGAAGGCTTATTAAATAAGGAGTAATGTATAGGAAGAATAAAACCATTACAAATTCTATACAAATGGTTCTTATAATGGGCCTTCCATAACTCTTTGCGATAGATGTGAACAGGATTGGGATCCTGGGGAGTCCATTTCCATTCAAGAATGGGGTATTTGGCATTAAAATAGATGGTGTCCATTATGTAGGCACTGAAGTAAAAAGGAAGTATTACCCGGGAAACCACGTACCTCTTTCTTCTATATTCAAGTATCTTGGTGGCCATTTTATCAAAGAGAATATTTGCCCAATCCATAATATAGCCATGAACTACAGCTTCCATTAAAGGAACAATATTTATAGAGAAATTAGTGGAATTATGGACTCCGAAGAGTTTGCACATCAATGCACCAGCATAACAATAAGGAGAGGCTAATGAATCTACAATGTACATACCTGATGTTTCGTGCTTGTGTTTGGTCGAGAAGTGTCTCCATTGCCTGATAGGATCTGATTCAATGTAATTTTCCTTCTCAAAAGCTTCTAAGAATGCTTTATTATAATAATTCTTTGGCTTGGTTAACTGATACATTTTGTATGATATCCTCTGCTCTAAATGACCCGAACACTTTTCCTTCGGCTGTACTAAACGTCCTGTCTATAGTTGCAATCCTTTCAACAATCCATCTGACCACGTCATTATATGGAAAACTTTGGGATGTGATACTATTCTATGTAGGTATGAGCAGGCCAATTCTTTCAAAGTATTCTCTGATTTACTTGTAGAATCTGTTGTAGCTTCTTCTTCGAGTTCTTCAGGCTCTTCTGCTTCTAGTAAATTATAGATACTCTCCCAGCTTGCTTTTCCTAAACCGAGGCAACTCGTATCTGATATCAATCCTTTCTTAGTCGGCTCTGGTTCTTTAACTACGACAGGGGCCTTGGCTTTCTTCACCTTCTTTCCCATCTTTTCCAGATTCATAAGCTTAGAGTAGCTCTGCACAGACAATGGAAAATCGTAACAGAGAAAGATTTGTGCTGAAAGCTAATAAGGAATGAAAACAATTAAGGAAATTTGCATATGATAAACCAAATGTATTTAAGTATCACCATGGGTGAAATCCTAAAAGGATTCACCCTTCACTACGAAATTAATGACCATCATAACCGCCAATCGTAGTAAATAAATGTCATAATTACCCATCGCATTGGCCATATGCTTAATGATCCTTTCGAGCGTGTCTTTAGATTTCACCAATCAGTGATCAACGATAAATTGTGAATCGCAATCGGAAGATTCAATGGGTTGGGCTTAACGTTTCGGACTGATAGCTCCGATCACGATAAAGGAAAATATAATAAGGCAGGATATGTTCAGCGAATAGTTTAGTTTATTGCTTTTAAAATTTATATTCGAAAACAATACCTTTTAATGAGGTTTCCTTGAAATGAGTGCCTTTCTTTATAATATCACAAAGGGGGACTTTGAAATTTCTTTCACTATGTGTCGTGTGATACCTCCAGTTGCCGATTGTGATTACGTTATCGGATCAGAGGTTTTAATGAGGACCTTTTTGAATACATCCTTTTATTATTGTGATATGCGATCTTCGATCACTTTATCGCATTAGAGAGTTATGGTGACTTTCAAAAGGATATTTCACATTTTATCAAAAGGTTTTGGGTAATAACTCTATTGCATCGGGCCTTTTGTGTTATATGATTAATGCCAGGCATGCGATTTATTATTGAATGATTGAATTTAACTAAGTCTTAAAAAAAGGGACCCATTTCTATTCAAATTTTTTTGATAAAAATTTAGAAATGGGGGGGTTGTTGTATAGCACAACAAACCCACAAAAAAATGGGGTTGCGGAGAGGAAAAGGAGGATTATAGGAGTTTCTAGAGAAATGTTGCATGATCAAGGGTAATCACTATCCTTGTGGGCAAAAGCTTGCAATATAACTATTTACTTGCAGAATAAGAACCCTCACAAAATTCTTGGGATGATTACACCTGAAGATTCTTTCACTGAGAGGAAGGCAGAAGTCTCCCACTTTAATATTTTTGGATCTATAGCCTATTTTCATGTCTCCAAAGATAGCAAGAAAAATTTGAAACCCACTGCAGAGATATGGATCTTTGTGGGCTATATTGAGACATCTCATATTTATCAGGTGTACATGCTCTCATTCAAGATGACTGTTATGAGGAGGGATGTGAGATTTGATGAGGAGAAAGCCATGAGGAGTTCTCTAGAGAGAGATTTGAGCATACCACAAGAGCACGGGCTTCATTAGGGGAATTTTGAGGTCTAAAATGGGCCTCCTAAGGAAATTATAAATAATAGTGAAAATAATAAAATAAGATTACATTACATCATCAAAGTTTAGAGGGAAAAAACAAAAAAATGTTTTTTCAACTCATATTTTCAACTTATCTCAGTATGATTTTACTCACATTTTGAGTGACAACACTCATTAGATGCAGAATTTGATTCCTCATTCAAGGAATACCCATGTTTCATACTTTCGATGGACCATGTTTTTCATTTATTTCACATTTTTTGTGTAGCAATGTCCATCAAAAGTATGCAACATGGGTACTCCTTGGACAATTAATCAAATTCTGAATCCAATGAGTACTCCTGCTTGAAATTTGAGTAAAACCTTAGGGAGATAAGTTGAAAATGCGAGTTGAAAAAATAGTTTTTTTTTATTTTTTTATTTTTTTACTACAAAAATGGTGAATCATCCCCCATGGTTGACATCATCATCTTAAATCTTATTGGTTCTTATAAAATTTATTTTGGTTCTACATAGGCCTATTTTAGCTAATTATAGGGCAAAGAAGACTCAAGAGGAGGAGATCAATATTGCAATGCAGGTTCAGATTCATGGATTGAATTTTTCATTGTAATAGATCATTGTTCTCATATGATATAATAAAAATAGAGGAGGGTTTTTTCCAAGTTGGGTTCCCCAGTAACAACTATGTTCATTGTGATTGAATGGTTGCATATGTTTCTATTGTAATTTTTCCTTCCACAGAATTTAGTAGAAGAAAATTTGTGTATATTGATTTCAGTCTAATTTCATTAGCAGCCGCAAATTTCAAGTTACTTCTACACTCCTCTTCACAATCTATGTAAAATAATTTCTTCTCGGCACACTTATGACGTTTAGTGTATTTCTCTATCACAATTATAACAAAGCCCTTTTGCTATTTTTTCCTCTAGTTGTTTTGGTGTCAACCTTGTAGGTTGTGGGGAGCTAGGAGCAACAACACTTCCCTCTTTATAGTTGTGAGTGGTAGACCTCCTTGTTGCCATAATTTTTCTTTCAACTTCTCTTGCAACCCTAAATGCATTCTCCAAGGGCTTAGGTTCACAAAGGATAACCTCATATTGGATGTTATCCTTTAAAAACCCTAAGAAGACATCAATTATATGCTCCTTTGGAATATCAGTTACCTTGATATTCACTCTTTGGAAGTATTAGGTGTGCTCCACAACTAAACCCTTTTGTTTTAGATTTATCAATTGGCTAAAGAAGGTGTTTCTCTTTATATCCTCATAATGTGCTATCAATTCCTCCATAAAAATTGTTTAAGTGACAAGTGATTTGCAATAAAAAAGCCATCGATACCACACAAATTGATCGGGTCCTAAAGATGAAATGTGTACCTTTTGTGTGTGTTTCACACTATGTAGATCAAAAAAATTCTCCATCTATAGTATCTATGTTACCGAACCCTTGCCATAAAACTTCCTCATATCGATATTTGGAATATGGTTGGTCTTCAACACAAAGGTAGAGTCTCTAAAATCATGATTCACATTCCTTTCGTTCTCATCACGAGTTCCATGTATTACCTTGTCACAACTAGGAAGCCTTCTTGTAATAACTTTGTCAAACATTCCTTCAAACCTTTTGTGTTTTCTTTTAAACCTTCCATTCCCCTTTAAGACATTCCATTTTTTCTTCTAAACCATCCATATTAGCTTCCAATTCATTTTTGGTTGCTCTTTGTGATAGCAAAAATTGTTGCACTTGTTCCCATAATTTTGATATTTCATGTTTCATTTCTTCCTCTTCTTCATGTGTCTTAGTAGAGCTTTCCGAGGGCTTAATGGGTGTAGAATTTTTTGGTTAGGGAGGAATTTTGGAACCAATTAATGATATTTATCCTTCAATATGCCCTTTGAATCACTTCAAACTTATTTTTCAAACAAAAGTTAGGCAAATTTTAAAATAGACACCTTTTAAAAGCTTGATTTTGAGCTTGTTGATAAGGCTAAAATTGAAACTATTGTACCTCTATTATTTGGCTTCCCTGAGTCTAAAATTATGTCTTGAGGTATCCATATGTATCTTATTTCCAAACCCACCAGTTAGACCAAGATTGTATTCTTCAAGATGAAGTTATGCCAAATATTTGTTATCGCTGCTACTTAACCCTCCAAAACTTTGGCATACATCCAAATTTCAGAGCCTATTTTAACCTTTCATTTTGTTGTGTATAGTAGTAAGAGTCATTCCATGTATATTCTATAATTTTTCAAGTCCCGTTTGGAAGAAAACCAAAGTTGTGTCTTTTGGCACGAGGAGTGTCGCATATCACATATGCAAAGTTATGGCTTGTTTCAAAGGGTAATTTTGCTGCCAAATGAGTCTTGCTTATCATGTAAGCATGTATTGCACTCATTCTCAAAGTTCATGCACTATCATACACGTGTCATCACTATCCTTTCCCAAAATTTCATGCGAGGCATCCACTACTAGTAGCAAGTTTTCTAGGTTGCCTTTCTTTAAAAAGAGCAATAACTCTCAACTAGCCAAATGTGCTCAAAGTTCTAATGCAATGTTCAATATTGAAAGTTTGGGAATATATAATTTCTACCTTTTTATTAAAAGAAACATTTAGAAAAGACATGTCGACAATGGAACCACAATATGAACACTATGATGGCTAATTTGGTTGATACTCTATTAGTAGAAGAACAATATGAGCAGAGTTAAGAAGCAAATTAACTTTCCACGACCGAAGAAAGTTTGAGTGTAGGACATTTAGTGAACATGTTTAATTTCATAATCAATGTTGATAAACATAGTGTTTATCAACCATCAGCGAATGAAGCTCCTTCCAAGATGTCAACTGGTCGTTACAACTTGAGGAGCAAGGGACATGTTTTAGAGCAGGAACTTAAGAAGAAAATTTTGCGTAGAATTCTACCACCTTCCAATACAACTCAGAATTCACAAAACATGTTTGGAAGTGTTCTTATTACTAATAACACTTCCACAAACAAAAAAAAATTCCACCACTCTTGGAGCATCAAGCCAGATCCGCCAACACAACCCATTAAGTGGAAAGTATCAATTATAACATTATTGAATATATGAAAAGAGCTCGAGCCAATATTTCAATATTTGAGCTCGCAAAGATAACAAATCAGTGAGGACTAATTATCTAGGCACTCTCATCACATTATTCGGTAGGTAAAGAATTTTTTGCTTCTCAAGTAATGTCTATTAATTATCTTGATGTCATTGAATCTATTGTTAATGCTGTAAATTTGAGTTCTAGCACTCTCTTCCCTCCATTTCTATTAACTTCCAAATTTTTTAATTATAATGTCCATAACTATTTGGTTGATTTTGGTGCATCCACGCATGTTATTCCATTGTTTATTGCTAAAAATAAATTCTAACTAGGTTAAAATTGATGCACAGGTCATATAGCTAGACAGATCATTTGTCTAGGCCATCGGTGAACATAGCAATGCTATCATCCATCTTTCATCTAACCATAGAGTTCACTAGTGCACAAGCATTGTGATTGTGGACATTCTCGAATCCTACGGTTTACTGCTTAGTAGAGATTGGTCCAGCAAATTAGAAGGATACTTTTCAACTAACTAGACACATTTATAGTTTCCACACAACGGCATAAATAACCAGATTTGAGTTGAAAGTGAGCCTTACATGAAATATATTGTGACATGACTTGAGGGAAAAAATGAACCAATGGGTTTTGTAGATGTTACTTTCAGAAATTGTTTTCTGGAAGTAGATCACAGATGTTATCTAGCACAACCTTCACCTTTCCCACCTAATACATAGTTGGAAATCCTTCCTTGAAATCCAAATGGTAAAAATGACCTTTGTATAGTAGCAGGGAAAATTTTAAGAACCCCCCCTAAATTTACATGTATAATAAATGGGCAAATCTCCATGGTATATAGGAAAAATGGAAGGCGATTTTATCAATAATATGATATGAATATATAATTTTTTGGCGAATCTCTCATCAGGCATGGTGAATATTTTACTCAACTATAAAATCTTGTGTTTATTGAATACACAAACGAAATCATTGCATTTCTTTAAAATATCTTTTGAAATCAAGATTACCGAAATTACATATCGATAATCTAGTGGGTGTA
>APFE031682929.1:0-11708 GCA_000404065.3 Pinus taeda
TTGATTAAAGATAATAGGTGATTTGAAAAAGTGTTTTAATTTTAATATATTAATTTGTGAATTATATTATTAAAAATGATGTTATATTTATTTTATTTAAAATACAATATAATTTAATATTAAAGTTATTTGGATTAGTGTAGTTAAAATTGAATTAGTTTAATTGTTTTGAAGGTTTTTCATGTTTAATATCATTTTTTTTAAGGATTTTAGACTTCTGTGATACATAACATTGTCTAGAGAATTTTCGGCGAAATCACATGAATAATCTTTTGTCAAAATTATGCTTTAACCGCTGACAGCTTGCATTATTTTAAATTTTATTCCATTTCTTACATTGTGTTACTGGTGGTTACTGGTGGAATTTCGTAAAAATCAATATTGTTGAGTGGTAAAATATTGTCCTTATTATCTATAAAAAAACTAATAAATAAACATGGATTTTTATTATATTGCATCAATTTCATTGGATGATCTAATGGAAACTCATTCTTTTCTTAAAATCTATTTATTTAAAACACAATTATAAAAGAAACTTTTTGTCTATTTATTTAAAATATAGTTAGGATATTGTATTAACATTAATATTTTGAATTGAAATAAAGTTAAAATTTTACTAATAATAATTTACTAAAGTATACTTTTACTAACAATATGAAGCCATGGAGTTATCTCTTAATGCTCCTTCAAGATTTTTGAGAACCACAAATAGAATGAGGTTCTAACTCGGAGCCAACCATCTTGCAGGTTGAAAGTGCAAGGAGTGCACTTGCGCATTAGATCGCGAGGTGGGGATTGCATTGAAGCTGCCCCAAATGAAGACATGTTGGGAAATTATTCTCGATGTATGGATATGATGGGATAGGAAAGGTTGCGTATTCTTGATTGCATTTATACCACTCGCCTGGTTAGTTAAGGGATGCAAAGGGGAAAATGATTTAACGGTTAAAATATTTTTTCTCTATAAGTAGAAGGAATAGGCTCCCCTGAATTGGTCCATTTTTCTTTGAAAGCAGTGGGTTACCCTAAACACTCCATCCATCTTAATTCTCTTGGTTGGGGAAGAAACAATTCCATTTTTCCTAATTGCAAGAGTCCTCACTCCACCCAAGTATATTGTTGTCCTCATCATTACTTCTCTATTTCCAATTTCCCATCTAGTTTTTATTGCTTGTAGGGAGACAATTTTGGGCTTGTGAATCTCTATTTTAGATCTCTCCCCCGCTTCTTGTATCTCCCTTTTGCATATTCTCTCTTTTTCGCTCTCACCTCGTATTCCCTTAGTTTCCTTTTCCTCTCTCAACTACAACTTCCATCCCACACTCTAATTGATACGTTTGCACTTTCCCTGCATTCTCTCTAATGCCGAGGGAGAGAGTCTATTTGAGAAGAGGAGGCGGGGGTCGCAGTCCTCCAGACAACTCACGAGCTTAGGATCAAGCCTAAACCTCAACAAATCGTTTTTGTGAGAATGCTCCCCTGATCATTCAACACCAATTATCAGACATTGAGAAAGAATTAGTCGACGAGAGAGCTAAAATGTTGGACTCAGAAGTTATGGCAGATGTGGAGGATTGGGTCCTCGATGTGGGCACACCAAGAGCCCATCATAATTAGTACCTTCCCAGAGTGGATTTATACTAGAATATCATACACTTACTGGGAAAGGTCTTGTTCCACCGTAGTGAGTGCATGGATGAACTCCTCCTTCACGTGTAGGAGGTCCACCCGCTTGACCAAATCATGGGCGATTGACTATAACGATTGGAAATAACACTACTTCAAGATATATATCTGCCACCTGTTGGCCTCCCTACTCGTCCTACTCATGCTAGTTTATTGCATGGTCTCTTTGTAGCACAACATCGCCACCGTTAGTAAGCCTAGTAACACCCTCATTTTATAGTTCTTGTGCATGATTAGATTCTTTTTTTACCTAGTTATCTTGGCTTTACAACCAATTTGTATCTTTTGTAATGATCTTGGCTACCACGACTCAGCCCATGGGTTTTTCAACATTATAGCCCGATTCACGACGATTCTTCTAAACTTGATTTAGGCTCTGGCAAGCTAAAGTTTGTCAAGGATTCACTCCTTGGCATGGTTTGTACATATATATTTGCTTAATATAAGATTGTGAATTTACCCAAAAAAAGTCCTTATCCATTACAGGAAATATTATGACTTCAACATAGCATGAAAGTAAGGAAAAATATATATTTACCCAATCATCCAAATTAAATCCAGTTAATTGCGCTGAATAAGGGGAGGTTAATCTGGAGGATTTCATTGTGTGCCTTTATCTTGTAAGAACATGTCATGTGTACGCATATCATTTGACGGTAGAAATGTCACTGTGTTGCAGCGGAGAAGGTTCTATACATGGCTAAGAACACGTCCACACACACAAACTTGCTCTGTGTGAAGTGGAGTTAATATGTGAAGTGACGAACGCAATCGTTCAACAAATGGTGCTTTGAATAGATGTTAATTGCAGCCATAGATTTGAGAAGTAGCTGAGTGATTTGGTTAGTAATATGGAATCCCACCAATTCCTTAAAGAGGGCATGTTGTCAGATTATAAATTAGTTGGTGAGGGTAGATCACAGATGAAAAGCTTGAACTTTGGGAACTTGCGTGACTTAAGCTTCCGTGTATATGAATTGGGTTGTTCTTAGATTCCTTCACACGGCCTCTTCTTTCATGGCATCACAAGCTTCTGCGAACTCTGCCACTACCACCACATTGAATAATGCCATAAACTTTGAGCACCTTAGCTCATCTTCCTTGCCAGTAGGATTCATCTTCAGTCTATTCGCAAAACTAAAGCTTCGACCACATGGTAAGGTTTCCCACTCTTTGAAAATATCGTATAGAGGTGCCTAATATCACCATCCCTAAACTTGTGAGGGTTTCGGTACAAATACGTATATTGTTGCGCTCCAAAGAAGTAGAATTTACGATTAAGTAAAATCAGCACGTGAGCACAAGAGAACGAGAGAAGCGATGTAACCAGTTCATACCACAATTCAAAATCGATCCACGATAGTTTCGAGTTGATCCAATGGTGTAGATTGGTCCGCCATGACAAAATACAACTATATAAATTCAAATTTAGGGGTTGATGGGATTATAATTACGATCCCATGGAATATTTTAATGTAAACAATAAATATTAAAGTTTAGTGATGGGATTATAATTACAATCAGATGGTTTTTGGAATATCCAATGGTAGCACACATGGCAGAGGTTTAATCATATGGATGATGTGGCATTTAAAAAATAAAATGTGGTAACAATTCCATGCAAAATCCTTGGTCAAGGTGGAATGAATCGTGTTTAAAATTTATTTGGAGTTTGTAAAAGTAAAAGTATTGAGCTTAACCAACTCAATACGTATTTTATAGCTGTTAGAATTGACTCTTCCAACAAATATTTCATGAAAAATAAAAACTCTAATAACAAAATTGAACCAAGATGCAAATAAAAATGTAAGAAATGAAATGGATCATATGAGTGTAGTATAAACAATGTTTTCCAAGGCACTATGGCAAGAATACTGGTTGAGGCAACAACATAGGTTGGAGCAGTAGTTGAGATTGGAGGGTGGAAAAATATAGGTAAATCTCTGTGTAGAATAATAACATACACATTACCATATTGTTATGTGAGTCACACCCATTATAGCAAGTCTATATGTTATGTTTTAGGTTAATGTAGTGGTCCCAGATAATGTATGTACCTCATAAATCTATGAGTCAGAGTGTGTATTTTCTGTCTCATTTGATGTAAAACTATCACCACGTTGCATAGGAGAAGGTTCTACATATATTTTTTCTATGCCACCTCATATTTGTCCCACATGTAATCCAAACCTTATTTGTAGGTTTGGATCAAAGTAGCTTTGGCCATGAAAGTCAATCCAATTTGGGATTCATGCTATTTTCCTATTGTGGATCTCATGTTTTTCTCAGATCCAGTGGAGGTTGACCAATAAAACACACACTCATAGGAGCAACAAGTTGATGATGTCGAGCTGTAAACTTTTTCTAATCAATCATCCCTTGGCCTAGACCCTTTGGCAAGCATGGAATGAAAAGGTGGGATAAATGAGATAAATTAAAAATAACGATAGAAAAATCATATTTGGTCAAGGTTTTGTTCATGGTAAATTGATATTTGAAGCGACAACCATGAACTTAGACATTTTAGGACATTTTCCAAATGATTTTGACTAAAAAATTACATTTCATTTAAAAAAATTTATTTTCAATGTTTTTCAAATTATGTAAATGGTTTTTAAATATTAGATAAATGAATGTGGAGTTGATAGCCCCCATGATATGTCCCTGAATCCTGAACTCTTTAGCAGTTAGTAGTAAATATGACCCAACTAGATCAAAGAAATGTATGAAGAATTCATCAGTCCAGCCATCTCGCTAAGGGCATTTATCTTTTGCAAATATTTTAGTATGCGATGTATCTCCTCAAAATGAATGGGCTTGTATAATTTCTGGTTTTTGGCCGGATCGAACATGGTGGGATAGGAGTCCAAACCCCAAATCTGATCCTCTATTTGAGTACCCCCTCGCACCCTGTATAAGGTTTCAAAGAAAGAAACAACTTCTTTCTGGATATTAGAAGTATACTGTGCCATGTTTCCATTGGAGTCTCTACTGTGCCAAATCGAATTGATGTTACTCGTGTAGTTTGCATATCTATGAATTTTTTTTGTGTTCTTCTCCCCTTGTTTAAGAGACAGTGCTCCGCTCTTGTAGTGTTGGGTGACCTCCTGTATGTGCTGGATCTTTCTCCTTTTTTCCTCCATATCCTTTATATTGTTGATGAGATCTGGGGAGGTGTTTCTATTATCCAAGATCTTACCGAGTCTCTCCAATTCCTCCTTTATGTCAGGTAAGTCCTTTATCATGGTTCTTTTCTTAATTCGCTCCCATTTTTGATCCTCCAATTTTAAGGCATGAAGTTTCCCATGTATGGCATGCATGGGTGAAATATTTGTTTCCTTGTGTGAGGTTGGCCAGAAGGATTTAACCAATGTGTTAAAATATTCATCCTTGAGCCAATTTTTGTTAAATTTCAAGTGCATACACAAACGCAACTCCTCCCACTTCCAAATTAACAATATGGGCATATGATTAGAGACATATATCTTAAATACGTCAGAATGGAGGAAACCCAAAATATTTACAAGTTTTCCATGGACCAAAAATCGGTCAAGTCCCTTTCCAATATGTTAGGGGCCAGCTTGGCCATTATGCATGTGGGCGCAATGGGTAGGGGTCGAATGTCCATGAGGTTGTTGTAACTGAAAAGCATATGGAGTCTATCCCCAAGGGGATCCTTTTTGAAATGTGAGCCCCAACATTCTTCCAAGGATGCTCTAACATTGAAATCTCCAGCAACTATAAGAGAGCATATCTTGAGTAGATTCGAAGCATCAAAGCTGTCACAAAGTGAAGTACGATCCCTATAAGGGGCGTATAAATTTAGAAGATGTAAATGACCAACGATTCCCTAAGGTCCTCTTGAAAGGAAAATACCTACGAAAAATTTATATGCTCTAAGCGGATCCCATAAATCTGCCATTCCACCAGATAGACACATTGAGTCAACCACCATAGGCCACTCTAGGAGTATTTTTCGAAAGTACTCAAGAAACCGGTGTGGATTCGTCATTGTTTCTTGTAATAGAATTATGTAGGGACAAACAGAGGAGAAAATATATTTGAGGGAGAGGAATTTTTGCGAGTCCCCCAAACCAGACAAATTAAGGGATATACATAAAGTGATGTTTCATGTAGGCCGGGCACAGTTACTCTAAGGGCCAAAGGGCCAAAGGAAGTGCAAATGGGAATATCAATGAGGTCAGAGGATCCAGAGAAGGGGATGGGTTTGATTTTTGGGTGGCACAGGAAATGTTGGTTGCCTGACCCCCCTCTACAATAGAGAATGATATTTAGGGCCGAGTTGGTGCTTCTAGATGGGGATGGCTTTGACTATCCTTGATGTAGGTCGAGTGTAGGGTTCGCGAGGAGAAAATCAATGTTGCTACCCACCGAATTTCGGGGAGAGGTGTTAGGCAAAGGTGGAATAAGGGGACAACAATCAGAGGGTGGTCTCAGAGTATGGGGAGATTTCTCCGAGTTACACATAAGGGGTGGATGGTTTGAATGGACCAAAGACTCAGGGGGAATCAATGATATAGGTAGCAAGGGAGATATGGAGCAAGGAAAAATGGGAGGAGAGGAGCGTTGGGGAAAGAGGGAAGGTTCCAGAGGCGGGGAAGATACCACATTTTCAGGAAGACATATGTCTGCCATGCCAATATGTGAGGATCGAGGGGAGGAGGATAAGGTGACATGTGAGGAGGATGTTGGGTGCCCAGTCACATGAAAATCAACGGATGAGAGGTCAATTCTAGGTGAGTTACTTGAAAGAGTAGGTTGATGCTTCTATAAATTCTGACTCGATCCACCATTTCCACGGGCGTGTTGACCATCAACCTCTCGACCGACACCACCGCTTCCACGAGTGTGCCCAACTTCAACCTCCCTTCCACTGAGTTTCCGAGGACATCAGGCCATGAGATGCCTTGTGTGATGACATATAAGAAAACGAAATGGAATTCTCTAGTAATCCAATCTATGATGGGCATGGATCTGATCCCAGGCCAAATCTATGTGCGCAGGGAGTCCTCTAGAGAAGCCTAATTCTACCAGGATCAAAGCGACTATTTTGTCCTGAGCCCCTAAAAGCTTTGGATCAACGTATATGAACCTTCCAATAAAATTCCCAATGTCCGTCAAAACACTTCTGGCCCATAATTCACCGGGAAGCCTAAATAGATTTACCCATATCATTTTGTTCCTTGGAATGTCCCTAAGAGGATTGAAAGCAATGTACCATGGGTGGAGGAAAAAGAAACTACATCCCCAAACCCATGGTATTTGGAAAATTTTATCCAAATCCTCTTGATGTAGGAAATTGAAACTATAGCATGAGTTGGTAAGCTGACTAATCGTAGGAGTGTAGCCAAGAAACATCTTCTAATGAGCATATAGCCATTCCCGTATCTTCGCTTCCTGAAGGTCGAAAAAATACCATCGTACCCCCAATGCACATCTTTTCAGACTAATCACTCAATCCTTAGGGATGCCATAAAAAAAAATTAGAAGATTTCTCTGAGGAGAATTCCTAATCGACCTGCTTCGATGCTTTGCCTTAGCTGCGAAAGGAGGAGTGTGATGTAATTCAGGGTGTGGATGAGCTACATTCTATATAAGTGGACGATCATTGTGAGGAGATTACACTTGGGTGTAAGTTGCGACAGGATGGGCAGAGGTTTCATGGGAGAAATATGACAAATGGATGCCGGGAGGGGTAATGTGGGATGGATCCTTCTGTGCCTCGTTGGTAGTCAATATGGAGCCATGCAGGTGTGCCAATTAAGTGGCAAGGGTGGCCGCTAGAAATGCCTCATGCTACGATGTGGAAGATTTATATAGGTTAGAAAATTCCATTGGCCCAAGGGTAGGTGAGACATGAAAATTGTAAAGACAGGTCCAACTCAAAGTGGCATAAATTATGCCTTGTAGATTGACCACCAAGCTCACATAATTAAAGTCATGCCAATTTGAAAATCGTCTAGTTCAGAAATAGGTGGGTTCATCCAACAAGTGATACTGGAAAAACTGGACCACCCAAGAAGCCCAAAGAATTGCAGTTCGAGAATGTGTAGTAGAAACCTCCTGTGCATGAATGTGGGTGCCTTTGAACCATCATCCACAATAGCAGCAACAACAAGAACCCACACATGTCCACTATCTATTGCAACATCTAATCCCAAAATTTTTACAAGGACGGGATATGGTGAAAGAGCCAATTGACTTCCTCCAGAGTATAGTGTAATTAGTCATTTCTGGACAAGTCCCAGGGTTAGGAACCGAGTCGGGGCAAGAAACATTAAAAATGTCTGTCAACGAAAAAGTCTCAACTGGTCGCAAATGATACAATATAGAATGTATATAACAAGGATGAAAATGGTAGCTATATGAACAATTTCAGATGCGAGGACGGAAAACATGACATAGGATAATGCTTCAAGCCCAATCTAAAATTATTAATGGATGTTAGATATTATATCTAGTTCTCAGAAATCAAAGATGTGAAGGAGATAGGGAGAAAAAGGACATATATTCTGCTGACAGTCTAAGAGAATGGGCCAATAATGAGGATGTAAGGAATATGTTCCTGGCTTCCAGAAATGAAACTATTAAAACATAAATAGTAATGTACCTTCCATCCCAAAAACACCACCAGTAGCTCAATGAAAACATGATGACGATAACATATCCTATTTACAAGACCTTCAAAGCCATCCACATCCCGTTTCTCTGGCGAGTTCGATTTAAAAATAAATCACTATTCAAATAGTAATCGTTTCTTTTAATTTTCATTTAGATAATTTTAAGAATAAACTATATGGAAAACCTATAAATGTAACCATCCAAGATAAATACCCTTTAAATATTATAGTATATCCTATGATCTTCGTAGGTGAATCACATTAAAAATGTGCAAATGGACCAATATTTTGCAATAAATCTAAATGATCTAACCTAAGCTGTGAGTGATTTAATTGTTAATTTACGGTCAAATCACAAAACTCTCTACAAGAGTTTGCAAATTTCTTTGATAAATCAAACCAGACCAAATAGAAATAAATTTATCAAGACTTTAGTTATTTTATTTATAGGTAAATTGCAAAAGGAAATAACAGTTTGTAGCAAATAGCAATAAATTTATTAAGTCTTTAGTTATTTAAGTTAATCATAGAGAGTGTCAATGTTTGCACTAAAACTAGAGAAAGAAGGAATTTTGGTGGAAGAGAACATAGCAAGAGTTTGAAAAATTGAAAATAGTTTGCCATTTTGGCACATAGCGCACAAAGGCAACGTCATTGTTGTCATATCCTTTGCTGCGATCTCATCTCCTCTCTCAGTTATCACGCATAGAATAGAAAATACATCACCTAAATATAGAACCCCTCTAAGGACAATGCACATTGGAATTGCAACACAATATACACAATGTCCTTCGAAATACAATTCTAAAATGCTACAAAGAGACAACAAACAAGGTAGAAAATAAACAAACGAACAAATTGTAAGATATATAATAAGAATAGTCTTCTTTTGATTAAACTCTAGTCCTTGGATTGGAAACCTACATCTTACATAGAATGTTGAGAATATGGTCATCAATTATAGAAAAGATTCATTTTGACTATAATCCTAGAAACCATAACTAACTGCGTGCTTGCCTTGAATCCAAAACTCATCTTGCTATTAATTTATATGCCTAGAATTGCAGGTGTTTTTTAAAGCTACTAAGATGTGCTCGATTTCCCTTGATCTATTTTGAGAAGTTTTTTTTTTTTTTTTTAAATAAAAGTGGATAAGCTTCTGAGTAATCTCTTGATAATATAATAGTTTGTCTCTCGTAATTTTTTTGATGGGAGATATGTGATTATGGTGTCAGTGTTGGAGCATGGATCTATGGAAGAATGCAATATTCCTTTCCTCTTGTTTAAGCCAACACACCCATGGTTTTTACTCCCATAGAATTTCTTCTTCCTTCAAGCATTGTTTAAGATTAGTGAGGGTAGCGGCTTCTTCTATTATTAATGCATTGGATGGACCATATAGAATAAATGTTGCGCATAAATGTTTTACTGTAGTTTACGTATTTCTTCCAAGATGTTGCCAAATTTGGTTTTGTTATAGCCTTTGAGCATCCATTTGATGTTTTTCATTTCTTTTTTGGAGTTTGTACATAGAAGAGACTTCTATAGTTTTTAGCTCTCCTCACCGTTACATTATGTTTTCCTGGAAATCCAGATGATGGAGCCATAACTTCTCAAATTGAAAGGGCCTACTGCAAGGTCTAGGTTGAATGCTATACTTAGGCATATAGGCTAGTGGATTGAGCCATGAATCGATAGTATAGATGCTTCGAAAACGATGTTCTAGACCATGATAGATTATATGACTAGAAAGTGATGCAAGGTCTAGGTTGAATGCCTATACTTAGGCATACAGGCTAGTGGTTTGAGCCATGAATCGATAGTATAGATGCTTCGAAAACGATGTTCTAGACCATGATAGCTTATATGACTAGAAAGTGATGCAATTTTGAGGCCACTTGTTGTGCCCCTCCTGTATTATTTATTGTTGCAAAATATACCAAATGCAAGCATATCATTTTTTTTATGAAGAGAGAAAAATATATGTCAAGCCACCAAAGCCCATAGACAAACAACCCGATTGAAGTTTTCTTTTAAATAATTTTATCTTAATTTATAAATTTATTTTTCAAATAATTTTCTATTTGAATTTATAAATTTATTTCCTTAAATTTCTAATTACCTTACTATTTTTATTATATATATATATGAAATGATATTTTCTTGCAATACAATTTCAAGCAAGATTATGATTTATTTGTTATTTAAAATATATTTTTTAGTGTATTAACAAAAAAAATACTCATAAGACCATTTCATTTATAAGTTAGACTGTGTGTGTGAATTAGGGTTATTTCAGGTGGTTCGGTATCTTCCACCATAAGACCATTTCATTTATTAGTTAGATTGTGTGTGAATTGTGGTTATTACAGGTGGTTGGGTAGAAAGGTTGTTATCTTCCCCATTGAGTGGTATAATGATGAGAAATATTACTGTAGTGGCTGTGCCCCTATAACTGTTGTTGCATTGATCCCCACTTGATTGATACAATGATTAGTGGCTATGCCCCTATAAATTTTGTTGTATTGACCCCCACTTTCACCCTAAGAATGAAAGAGAGAATGGTTTCCCTTTCAAAAATAATATATAAATAAATAATATCTAATTAAATTGTTGTATTGATCCCCACATGGAAATGTTGTTGCATTGAACCCCACTTTCACCCTAAGAAATGTTGTAGTATTGACCTCCACTTTCACCCGAAGAATGAAAGAGAGAATGGTTTCCCTTTCAAAAATAATATATAAATAAATAATATTTAATTAAATTTGATTTGAGTAGTTGGAAAAAAATATTACTATTCCTCTCTTAAATTCACTTCCTACAAATAATATATCAAAATTAATTTAAATATATTATAATAATAACTTAAAAGTTTTTAGTTGCATTTCATTGCTTTGCTTGTCCAAATGTTACTCCCTTGTATTAAACATAACAAACCATATTTTGTCAATACAAATTTAATGTTGGACCAAAGATTGAAAATAAAAAGTAATTATATTCTTTAACTTAAAATACATTTACCAATAAAATTTAAAACCATGACATGGTATCCTTAATATGAATTCAACACATTTTTCAAAAATGAATTGAATAACAATTCATTCCATAATATATTTATAATTTATTATAATTATTTTTTTCTTTAAATATTTTTATTTTTATTTATAATTCTTTTTCAAATAATCTTCTATTTAAATCTATAATTTTATTTGTTTAAATTATTTATTACTCTATTAATTAACTATATTATGAGTAATTGAAAAAAATAATTATTATCTTCCTTTACCTAAATTAAATTCCTATCTATAATAAATTAAAATTAATTTAAGTATATTATTATTACAACTTTAAATTTTTCTATTGCATTACATTAAGTTA
>APFE031682933.1:7636-22317 GCA_000404065.3 Pinus taeda
AGATTGTTGTACACCTAGATGACCAAGAGAAGACTGCATTTGCCACTCCTTGGGGCACTTTTATGTATGCCAAGATTCCTTTTGGATTGATGAATGCTGGAGCCACCTTTCAAAGAGCTATGGATATAACATTTGTGGGAGAGAAGGATAAATTTTTCCTCATTTACCTTGATGACATAACAGTATACTCCAGCAGCCACCTAGATCATTTACAACCTTTGAAGAAAGTGTTTTTGAAGTGCAGAAGGTTTGGGATTTCGGTCAATCCTAAAAAGTCACAATTTGCTTTAGAAGAAGGTAAGCTGTTAGGACATATCATTTCTACTGTAGGTGTCTGAGTTGACCCAGAAAGAGTCAAGGCCATACATACTTTGTCTTTCCCGAGATCAAATAAGGATATTCAGTCCTTTCTGGGAAAAATAAATTTTGTGAGGAGATTTATACCAAATTTTGCAGAACTAGCAAAGCATATTACCTCCATGTTAAAAAAGGGGTCAACGATCAAATGGACTGATGTAGAAAGGAAACCTTTTGAGTCCATTAAGAAAGCCATTATGGAAGCTCCCACTCTAATTAGCCCAGACTACAGCAAGGAGTTCCATATATTCTCTTTTGCCTTTGAAGACACCCTGGCAGCAGTTTTGTTGCAAGCAGATGAAGAAGGCTCAGAGCATCCAGTTGCATTTTTCAGCAAGACATTAAGGGATGCTGACCTGAGATATGATATTATTGAAAAACAAGCATATGCTCTTATCAAATCCTTGAAAGTTTTCAGAATATATATTTTGCATTCCAAGATAATTGCATATGTACCCTCTGCTACAATAAAAGATGTTCTAACACAACCTGATGCTGATGGAAGAAGGGCTAGATGGATTGCAAAGTTAATGGAATTTAATACAAAATTGAAGCCCACTAAACTTTTCAGAGGGAAGGGTCTTGCCAGATTGTTGGCTGAAGAAAATTGCAGAACATTAGACATGAATCTCATGAGTGCAAGTGCAAAGAATGGTCAAACAAAAGAAAAGGAAGTAGCTGAACCAGAGAGAAAGCAGGCAGTAGCAGAAAATATAGCTTCGTGCGATTGGTATGCTGCAATAATTAAATTCTTGCTGAAGCTTGAAATCCTTCCTATCTTTACTCAAAGTCAAGCCAGAACGATTAGGCTTAGAGAAGCTAAATATTGCATTAATGAAAATCTGCTCTACTAGAGGGATCCATCTGGAATTCTTTTAAGGTGTCTGGACAAAGAACAATCAACAGAAGTATGCAGCAGTTTCATTCCAGCATGTGTGGAGGGCACCATTATTGGAAGACTACAACTCATAAGATCCTTAGGGATGGATATTATTGGCCCTCTTTATTTTCTGATGTATTTTCATTTGGTAAATCTTGTGACAGGTGCCGAAGATTTGAAGGGAAACAGCAATTGAAGTCCCTACCCTTAAAACCAATACATGCAAAAGGACCTTTTCAGCAGTGGGGCTTGGATTTCATTGGAGAGATCAATCCACATTCCAGTGGCCAACACAGATGGATATTAGTAGCCATTGATTATTTCACAAAGTGGATTGAAGCAATCCCTACCAAGAAGGTTGATCATAATGTGGTCATGAAGTTTTTGACAGAAAATATATTTACCAGATTTGGCTGTCCACATACGCTAATCATAGATAATGCAGCAGCCTTCAGAGCAAAAGAGTTGGTGGACATGTGCAATTCAATGGGCATTAAAATCATTCATTCCACCTCATATTATCCTCAAGGAAATGGTCTAGCAGAATCTTCCAACAAGAGTTTAATCAGGATAACTAAGAAGCTGTTGGATGACAACAAAAAGAATTGGGATTCAAAGCTCAAATATGCACTTTGGGCTGACAGAGTGACCATCAAGAGATCCATATGGGATTCTCCATTTAAGCTGGTATATGGCACAGAGGCAGTATTTCCAATTCAGCTTACTCTTCCTGTGACAAAGTTCCTACAAGCAGAACAGAGTGAGGAGGAAGACATGGCACGAAGAATTATTGATTTAGCAGAAGTACATCAAATCAGAGAGCAGCTGGTTGAAAAGGCTGCAGCACATCAGAAAAAGATCAAGGAAGCTTTTGACAGGAAGACAAAGGCAAATAGTTTTTAGGTTGGAGACTTGGTCCTGAAGTGGGATGCACTGAAAGAAAAGAAAGGAAATCATGGGAAATTTGATGCTTTTTGGATAGGGCCTTTCATTATTTCTCAAATCCAAGGGGATAACACCTTCATACTGCAAAGTATGGGGGAAGAAGCAGTTTTTGATGGCCCAGTTAATGGGCGATTTCTGAAAATTTATGTTGTTTAAGGTCTTATGGGCTTAAAGTTGTAAATGTCTTGTTTTACCAGTTTAGTGTAGGCAAAGTAGACTCCATGCCCAATGGAGTACTAGGAATTTTGCTAATTGGTTTTATTCAGGAAGGCATTGGTCTGCAGGTTCTTGAGACCTCACAGGGAGGATCTCATCCCCAAATGGAGCCAGTGTTAGCTTTGCTATATAATTCAACATTTGAGGGTCAAGGACAGCTTGGCCGTGTTGTTTGGTGCTTGAAGGAGGCTCGCATCGGTCTACTCCTCACCTCCCCTTCATTCTCCTTATTCTCCATGAACCCCTCCATCTCTGTCCCAAAACCTTGTGTAAGCCCCTCTCCCGTCTAGCCTCTCAGCGCTAAGGTTTTACCCATATAACCGCACATACGCAAATAAGCACTACACGTGAATTCTTTCCTTGTCACATCAATCAAAAAACGTGGGTTAAACCTCCATCGTTCGATCATTTGCTACGTGATTTGACAACATTCGCACCTCCCGCCGTCGAAATATGCCCGCACTTGAACCCACGGGGAAAGCGGTTTTCCACCTGTCCCATCGTCCACGTGTCAACCTCCTATTGTGATCAATCGACTGTTTATGTATACCACTCACCTCCGAAAAGTAGTGTGGGAATACCGTTTACCGCCCTCTCGTACGTTCCTCGTTCATTATCGTTCGCATGTCTCTACCGCCCAATGGCCATCAGACCTACCCAACCACAATCCGACGACCCACGTTCATCTATCCACGTTTTCTCCTGATACCCCTTGTAAGCTGATCCCCGCCATCGATCACTATGATCCAATGGTTGATGTTCATCTTCTGCCCACTCGTACACCCGCCATGAAGTCTTCGCCACCTTTGACTGAGCCGTGCTTCCAAAGGACAATGACAGTCATCTACCAGTACCCTGTGTAGTTATTATTCAACAACTGAATTTAAGAACATCATGGTCGAAGAACAAAAAGGATGATCCTCGAGCAGTTAAACGCCTTCAGCAGTTGTGGAAATTTATTCATACAACACTTCACCTACCCGAGAAGGACCGCAAAGTACCAGAGAATGTCAAATGTATTCATCAAAGCAGCAGATTGTAGCAGAGATTCATTTTAGATAGTTAATGTGGTTGGTGGTCGATTATGACCCCTCCACGCATAGGATAGTAGATATTTTTGTAATCAACCTCTATATATATCCAGAAAACAGAATGTAATAGGGTTGATGGTTTTGGTTTTGATGTAATGTTCAACTTCTAGAGACCGTAACTACTGTGATACTTGCAGTGTCTGGTCTTCATTTTCAGCTAATACAAGCTTCTTTTGCTATTAATTGCTCACTTTCCACTTCTATTCTATTCTAGGTTGTGCCTGTTATGAATTTGTCTCAAATTCTTGATGTATGGAATTGGAGGGGCTATCATCCCACCTCTGTGTTAGAGTCTTGTTTATTTCAGTGAATGCATTATTCAAGTTTCTGTTTTCTTAATGCTAGAGAGCTATCATCCTATCTTTGTATTAAGAAACAGATTTGCAAACCTTTTAATTGGTTGCAGCCGGCCATCATAGGGTCCTGTGTATCTTCTGGTGTGGTCAGTATTCTACATATCCACTTAATCCTCAAACTATGAGTAATTGGTGGTCTAAAGCCTTGTAGTCTGAGGGTGTTCACCCATGTCTGGAGTTAAGCATAGTAGGAGTGGTTATCTGGCTTGAATATGCATCAGACCTTTCATTCATCCATTTCCAACTTTTTGTTGAGATTGTAATGTTCCCGAGCATCTCTAATATACAACCTAGGAGAGTTCCTTGGGGTGATAACAAGACCCATCGAATCTTGTGATGACATATCATCTTTGGTGTGCATCAAATTCTTTAATCAATGATTCCATCTGTCTTCCCCTTTTCTAACGAACTTTAACCAGTTTGGAATCCAAATGGTACATTAAGCTTCACGCTTCTTTTAATAATTTTAACTCCCTGACAACAACGTTTTTAACCCACATTCAGTTACTAATATGTTATGTTACTTCTACTGAACTATTCAATTCTTTAAAATAAACAAAATCGACCTACATTTCTGATCATATCCATGAATGGAGATGTAGACGTCGCTTTGTCAGGGTTTTAATTCTAAATCAGATTTTAGCTGAGTTGTTTACAAAGTATTTTCTTCCTGTTATTACAGAAGATGTTTCCAAGGGAGGTGTCATCATAAAAGAGTAGGTATTTTTCATGCCCAGTACTTAGACTTAGTCTACAGTCAATTTGGCACTTTGTATAAGAAAATCTTGAATTTACCGTGTCCTACAGGTGAACCAATCATTATGTTTCCTACATGATCAGAATCTAATTTCATTGATGGTATTATAGGTTCTGTTAGCCAACAGTCTAAGGGGAAAAAAAATCTAAAAATAATTAGACTTTGTCCATACAAGATACACCATATAAAAGCCTTTCTCTGGAAACTATTTATGAAATCAATGTTGTAGAATCATCTACCGACAAGATGAAATCAATAGTAAGTAAAAATAAAGGGAAAG
Source organism: Pinus taeda (assembly GCA_000404065.3). NCBI lineage: Eukaryota > Viridiplantae > Streptophyta > Pinopsida > Pinales > Pinaceae > Pinus > Pinus taeda. The sequence goes on from APFE031682933.1 coordinate 12,519, forward strand.
GTAAATCGAAACAAAATGATTCTTGAAAGGAGAAACTTGTTAAAACTAAACCTACTGATGAAAAATGAAAACCTCAATATCCTTGCCTTATTTACAATGAGGATCACTATATGAAGGAATGCCCACATCAAGTAGAGGTTTCTAAATTCATTAATGGTTATCCAAGTCTTTTCGTTTTGAAGGATCCATTTCATTTTTGACATAATGAAATCATCTCTCATAATACATCTTCCTCTTCCAAATTGCAAGATATCGTGATGATGTCTTCGCAAGAATTTATGGTAGCTACAATATCAAAATATTATGGGTATAAGTGTCCCGTTGACAATGGAAATGAGGCTAATTCATGTGGTCAACCTTCCTATTCAATTCCTCCTCCTCCTTCTGAACCATTACAAATCGAGAAGTCAAATCCTGACATGATGATCTGAATGCCTCCCAAAGGTGTGCTTCGGAAATTGGCATTCCACCTGCATGCTAGAGCCACTCAAAATTACAACATTGTTGAAGACTTGGCTATGTCTCCTTCCGCAATGTTAGCTCTGAAGCTACTGCAAACATGCCCAACACATTGAAAAATTTTATTGTCAGCCATAGGAGCTATTGATCCGTAGGATTCTAACTTAATTATCTTTGATCTTGGGAGTCATATCCAAGAATCCCTCGTCAACTGGCATTCCATATTCTAGTTTTTGTTAAAACTAGATGAGTATTTTGCACAATTGTTAACGAAGGAGCTTCTATGTGCATTATTTTGATTACTTGTTGGAAAGATTTAGGTTCTCCAACCATCAATCAGTCACCTAACACTCTGAAAACCTTTGATGGAAGAGGTTTTATTTCTTATGGGATCCTCAACGATTTTCCCATAGAGCTAGAGGGAAAAATGGTTGTGATCAAAGTTGAATTTGTTGATGCTCATCTCGATTAAAACCTTTTTCTTGGTAGAACTTGGACATATGCTATGTTAGCAGTATTCTCATCGATGTTTTGAACGATAAAATTTCCTCATAAAGGGAAAATCGTCAAAGTAGACCAATTGTCTTACTACACTACAAGCCCTAACTCTATGGGTAACATACCTTTTATATAAAAAAAAAATACTCTTTATGAGGATATTGTTGTTGGTTTACTCAAAGACTCATCACTGATGGGAACCTGTGCGATGCCTCCACCAAATTTTCCTTCTAACTTTTCCAAGGTTAACATGATTACATCAAGCACTATGGAATCTTTTGATCCATGGATATTGCCTTTAGAGTTATAATTATACTCTTATGGTAATGAGATGCCTTTGAGCCCTCTTGAATTCGCTTATCAGGTAGTACAATAATTTTTCAACCCTTCATCTTTTGATATTGATCGAGTGGATACGATCAATAATGATTATGTTATGAAACCAACTCACATAATAGAAGAAGAGATAGATCAATGACTTCAAAATAAGCCTCTTTGAGGGGAAAACTTCATTTACATTACACAAATGATAATTCTTGGGTAATACAAATGACAAAACCTCCTTTATATATATAGGATTCTAAGGGGTCACAATATAACCATGCCTCACATAACAATAATAATGTAAAGGCACAACAATAACAATAATGGGCTTCTATGGAGCACAATAATAACAATATGGGGACAACAGGGGCACAAAAATAAAAATAAGGGGCTACAATGGCAATAATAATGGGAGAATACACTAGTATAATAGGGACCTAACATGCCCCTCTCCTTCAAAAAAGTGTTGTCCTCAACGCTTGAGTAGTTTTGGATGCTTATGTTTAAAATTCTCATCCTCCCATGTGGAATCTTTAGGGGCTAAGTTCTTCCACTTGAAGAGATACTCTGAAATTGATCGATTTCGTAGCTATTGAATTCTTGTTTCTATGAATTCTTTAGGTCCCAATATGATTTTCCCTTCCTCCTCAAGTTCTGGCAATATTGTTTGAACTGGGAGCTTGTCACCAATAACCTTATTTAACCATGAAACATGGAAAATTGGGTGCACTAGGGAAGATGTAGGAAGCTCCAATTTGTATGCCATAGTACTAATCTTTTGCAACACCTTCTAAGGACCATAATACTTTGGTGATAACTTATTATCCTTCTTACCTTTCTTGAGGAAATTTTTCTTGTATGGTTGTAGTCATAGAAATATCTAGTCACCTACATCAAAAATTCTTTCACTACGATGTTTATCTACCTATTGTTTCATTCTATTATGCGCCAAAGTGAGGTTATCCTTTAAGAGTTGCAAAAATTTGTTGATACTCAATGTGATATTCCACCGCTTGAACCTTATATTTTTCTCTTAAATATGATGTGATGGATGGTGGAGGATATCCATAAAGTGCCATAAATGGGGTCATTTTTGTTGTAGTATGGAAGGAAGTGTTATACCACCATTCAACTAGAGGAAGCCACTTCACCCAATGTGTTTATTTATCAGATAAAAAAAAACAAAGATATCCTTCCAAACATTTGTTCACTATCTCAGTTTTCACATCCAATTGAGGATGATAATGAGATATGAGCTAATTGAGTGCCTAAACAAGAAAATAATTTGGTCCAAAAATTTCTAGTGAAAATGGGATCTCTGTCGCTTACATAATATTTGGGATTCCGTGTAATTTTTTAATTGTTTCCATAATTGTGGTAGAAATTGTACTGCCTTTAAATGGATGAGATAGTGCACAAAAGTGTGCATACTTAGTAATTCTATCAACTACCACCATGATGACACTCCTTCCTTCGGACATGGGTAAACCTGTGATAAAATCCATTGAAACCACCTCCCAATGTTGACTTGGAATGGATAAAAGTTGGGGTCTTAATTATCTCAACTTTATTTTGTTGGAAAACCAAACATTCCGCCACAAACTTTTGAATATCAGATTTAAGGCCATCCCAAAAAAATTCCTTCTTAACCCTATTGTAAGTTTTTGTTTTAGTTAAGAATTCTTAGAGAGGTATAAGTGATCTTTGTACCATAACAAATTATTTTTCCAGCTAAATGTATCAGATGTATTGGGTCTTGTTGCAACTTTTGAATGAGTGCCCACACTTCGCCGTCATTCTTCCATTCATCCATTGCTTCATTTATCCAATCTGGTTGGATGATAGAAATGGCACAAAGCAATGCTTTTACATCCTCATCCTTTCTTGAGAGTACATCTACAACAAAATTTTGCTTCCCTTTTTTGTAGATGATTTCAAATTCATAACCCAACATCTTTGTGACCCATTTTTGTTTCTCTTATGAAGATAATACTTGTTCTAGAAAGTATTTAAGACTATCATGATCTATTTTTACCTTGAAGTGTCTTCCCATTAGGTAAGGTCGCCATTTCTTAAGTGCATGTAGTATTTCCAACATTTCCTTCTAATAAATAGATTTGTGTAAATAATTTCCTTTGATTGGACGACTTTCAAAAGAAATAGGTCTTCCTTCTTGCATTAAAATAGCACCAATTCCATTTCTTGAAGCATCACATTCCACAATAAAGGTTTTTCTGAAGTCTGGAGTAACTAGGACCAGTGCTTGGCACATTTCCTCTTTAATATGTTCTAAGGCCTTCGTTGCTTCTAGAGTCCAATAAAATGCATCTTTCTTTAGTAATTTTATTAGAGGTGCTTCTATTTTCCCATAATTCTTAACAAACTTGTGATAATACCCTTTCAACCCAAGAAATCTTCGTAGATACTTTATGGATGTGAGTATTTTCCATTCCTTAATGGCTTTAATTTTTCTATGGTCTACCTTAACACTTTAATGAGACACAATATGACCTAGATATTCCACCTCTTGTACTCCAAAGAAAAATTTGGAGGTTTTTGCATATAATTGTTTCTCCTCTAATAGTTTGGGCACCCTATCAAAATGTTAAACATGATCCTTCCAAGACTTGTTGTAGATTAGTATATCATAAAAAAATACTAAAACATTTTTTCTAAGGAAGGGTTTGAAAATGGAATTCATCAAACCTTGAAATGTAGAAGGTGCATTGGTAAGGCTAAAAGGCATGAGAAAAAATTTGTAATGACCCTCATGAGTTCTAAATGTTTTTTTTGGAATGTCTTCAGTCTTCATTCTAATTTGATGATATCCTAAATGGAGATCCAACTTGGTGAAGTAAATTTCTCCATGTGATTCATCCAATAATTCATCAATGATTGGAATGGAAATTTATCTTTAAGAGTGAGCTTGTTGAGCTCCATATAATCCAGACACATGTGCCATGATCCATCCTTGTTGTGCACCAATACTATTGGAGTAGAGAAATAATTTTGACTAGGTTGAATTATACCAGCCTCTAACATTTCTACAACCATACATTCAATTTCACTCTTTTGGGCATAGGAATATATGTAAGGCCTGATGTTTGGAGTAACACTTCCCGGAATCAAATGAATAGCATGATCATGATCACAAATAGGTGGGAGGCCTTTTGGAGTCTCAAATACCTTGGAATGATTGTCCAAGACTTTTTAGACATCTCGAGAAATAGATGATTTCAATGTGGGAACCTCTAGTGAACATAATTGTGCAATTATACCCCATTGTTCTTTCTTTAGAATATTTTTCATGTCGTTAGAGCTTATTATCTTTCCCGGTTTCCCTGGGATACACATCAATTCAACTTCATTTCCTTCCCAAGAAAATTTCAAAGAAAAGTTATTGAAAATTGAAAGCTATCGTACCCAAAGATTGTAGCCATTGGACTCCTAGTACAACATCAGCACCACCCATTGGAATAGAAAGCATTAAAATTTTCAATACATATTCTCCCATGGATAGCTTGATATTATGGCACTTTCCAGGGAAATTTATGGTTCTACTATTTTCAACCATTACTTGACACCATGGTGCTAGATATAGGAAGAAATTCAATTCCTTGGCTATCTTACAATGAATAAAATTATGGGTACTACCTTAATCAATCAACATTATTACCTTTTTCTTCTTGATATGTCCTCCCTTGAGAGTTTGAGGAGTGGTAATTCTTGCCAATGAATTACAAGATATGGTTAGGTTCATATATTCTTTCTCTAGGGTTGGTTTCTATTGTATATCCTCTCCTTTTGACATTTCTTGTTCCTTTTCTTCCTCGTCTTCACAATCTATGTAAAATAATTTCTTCTCAGCACACTTATCACCTTTAGTTTATTTGCTATCACAACTGTAACAAAGCCATTTTTCTCTTTTTTCTTCCATTCATTGTGGTGTCAACCTTGTAGGTTGTGGAAGGCTAGGGGTAGCAACACTTCCATATTTATAGTTGTTAGTGGTAGGCTTCCTTGTTGCCATAATTTTTATTTCAATTTTTCTTGCCAACTTGGATGCCTTCACCAACGAATCAAGTTCCCAAAGGTAAACCTCATGTTGGATGTTATCCTTTAAAGTCCCTTTGAACACATAAATCCTATGCTCCTTTGGAATATCATTTACCTTTATATTCAATTTTTGGAAGTCCTTAATATGATCCACCATTGAATTGTTTTGTTTGAGATTTATCAATTGGCTAAAGAAGGTGTTTTTATTTGTATCCTCATAATGTGCTATCATTTCCTCCATAAAAATTGACCAAGTGACATTTTCTTTACGAGAGAAGAGCCATCGATACCATACAAACTGATTGGGTTCCAAATATAAAGTTGCAATGCGTACATTTTATGTGTTTTGCACATTATGGAGATCGAAATATTGCTCCATCTATAGTATTCATGTTACAGGATCCTTGCCATCAAACTTCCTCTTATCGATCTTTGGAACATAGTGGGTCTTTGGAACGTAGTGGGTCCTCAATCTAATGTTAGAGTCTATGAAATCATTATTAACATTTATTTTGTTCTCGTCATGAGTTTCCTCTACTACCTTTTTGCCATTAGGAAGCATTTCTTGTAGCAACTTTATCAAACCTTCCATGTCTTTCTTGAAATCTTCAATGTTGTCTTTCTTCAAATCATGATGGACATTTCGTTTGTTCTCATCATGAGTTTCCTCTACTACATTTTCACCATTAGGAAGCCTTTCTGCTAGCAACTTTATCAAACCATCCCTCCAACCTTCCATGTCTTTCTTCAAATCTTCAATGTTTTCTTTTAGTTTTTCTTCTATACCATTGATTTCGTTCTTCAAACCATCCATCTTAACTTTTGTTACTTTTTGTGAGAGCAAAATTTGTTGCACTTGGTCTCGTAATTTTGATATATCATGTTGCATTTCTTCCTTTTCTTCATGTGCCATAGTAGATATTTCGGGTTTCTTACTAGGTATTTCCATTTTCTTTCTTTAGGTCATCGTTTAATGATAATTATGCTTCACAATGAAATTTGAATCACTTCAAACTACTTTCTCAAACAAAACGTATGCAAATTTAAAAAAAAACTACACACCGTTTTTTTCACTTTGTATGAGCTCGATATTAAATCTGATGTATCTCTATAATTTCAGATCTCCAGGGTCTGAAATTCCTCCTGCGGTATCCCTCTGAGTCATATTTCCAGCCTCACAAGTATAATCGATATTGGATTCTCCAAGGAATAGTTATGCGCAATATCCCACTATGACTTGATTATAGACTGGTTTAGTAGAGCGAACTTGTACGAAGTGCCACGTGTCATGGTTTCGACCTTCAGCCTGAAAAAATACCCAAAAAACTATAGTCCATCATATTTCTGTCACTTCTTACTAAATTGGAATCTTATTCTTAGAGATAAAGTTATGACAATTTTCCCAAGGTCGCCTGTTTGCGATTGAATTCTAGAGCCTGTACAAACCCTAACTTCCTTAGATCATATCTCCAAAAATCTAGCGATACATGATCTGAAATTTGTACACAAGGTTCACCAAGATTTTCTCTCAAATGGGTTTTACTTTAAGCTTCTGAAGCTTCATAGACAAAAATGTATAGTGAAAATTTCACAGTGACCGGTTTGAAGCAGCGAAACCCTAAAATCCAAAGCTCTGACACCAAATGTTATGAGACTAGCTCATAAAATAGAAGAATAGATAGATAAATGACTTCAAAAGAAGCCTCTTCGAGAGGGAAACCTACTTTACATTACAAAAATGAACAATTCTTGGATTATACAAATGACAAAACCTCCTTTCTATATATAGGAGTCTAAGGGGTTACAATATAATTAGAGTCGACATAACAATATGTTAGGTCCCTATACTACTAGTGTAACCCTTTATTGTTATTAGTGCAACCCCCTTATTATATTATTGTGCCCATATAGTCCCCATGTTGTTATTATTATGCCCCATAGAATCCCACTATTGTTATTGTTGTGCCCCTACAATATTATTGTTATGTAGGCTCTGCTTGTATTGGGACCCCTTAGACTCCTATATATAGAAAGGAGGTCTTGTCATTTGTATCATCCACGAATTATTCACTTTTGTAATGTAAAGGATTTTTCCACCTCTAAGAGGCTGATTTCTAAGGTGTTGATATATCTTTTCTATCTTTTGTGAGCTAGTTTCATAACATTTGGTATCAAAGCTTTGAATTCTAGGGTTTCGTTGCTCCAAACATGACATCATGGAATTTTTGCTATAACGTTTTGTCTACGAAGTTTTTGAAGATAAAAACAAAACCCATTTGAGCCGAAATAGTTATGAACCCTGGGTCCGAATTTTAGATCTTGTCCCGCTATATTTTCAGGGATATGATATGTGGAAGTTAGGGTTTTTGCAAGCTCCAAAATTCCATCTTAAATAGGTCATCGTGGATTTTTCACTGTAATTATTTGTCTACGAAGGTTAAGACTTCAAAATTAAAACCCATTTGAACCGCAATGATGGTGAATCTCAGGCCCAAATTTCAAATCCTCTCTCACTATATTTGTGGAGATATAGTCCAAGACATTTAGGGTTTTTGCAGGCTCCCGAATTACATCCCAAACAGGGGACCTTAGGAAAATCGTCATGACTTTCTCTCTAAGCATCAGATTGAAATTTTGTTAGAATTTATAGAAAGACAACAGACTGTATTTTTCATTGTATTGTTTTCAGGTCCAATGTTTGAAACAATGACACATGGAAGTTTGTATAATTTCACTCTATTGAACTAGTGTACAATCAGGTCATCATAGGACATTTGGCATAACTGTTTCTTGAAGAATCCAATATTGATCATACTTGTGGGGTTAGAAATAGGACTCAAAATGCTACCATAGGACGCAATTTTAGAAATTGGAGATCCGAAATTAGAGAGTTACAGTTGTTTCAAGATCAAGCTCCTAAATTCAAGAAAAGGCAATATGAGGAAGTTTCATGGCAAGGATCCAATAAATTGGATACTATAGATGGAGAATATTTTGATATACATGATGTACAACTATTACAAAATGTACATATTGCATATTTATATTTAGAATCGAATCAGTTTTTATGGTATAAAGGGCTTTGTTCTCGTAAACCACTTGTCACTTGGTCAATTTTACGGAGGAAATGATAGCACATTATGAGGATACAAAGAGAAACACCTTCTTTAGCCAATTGATAAATCTCAAACAAAAGGGTTCAATGGAAGAGCAGATTGAGGACTTCCAAAAAATGAATATAAGGGTAAATGATATTCCAAAGAAGCAAATTATTGATGTCTTCATAGAAACTTTAAAGGATAACATTAAACATGAGGTTTGTCTTTGGGAACCTAATTTATTGGAGAAGGCATTTAGGTTGGCAAGAAAAATTGAAAGTGGAATTATGGAAAAAAGGAATCCTACCATTCACGACTATAAATATGGAATTTCTTTTGCTCCTAGCCTTCCACAACCACAAGGTTTACACCACAACAATTGCAAGGAAAAAACGAAAAAGGGCTTTGTTACATTTGTGATAGCAAATACACTACAGGGCATAAGTGTGTTGAAAAGAAATTATTTTACATAGATTGTGAAGAGGAGGAAGAAAGGATTAAGAAACATCAAAAGAAGAGGATATACACCAAGAACCAACCCCAAAGAAAGAAGAAATGAATCTGATCATAGCTTGTAAAGCATTGGCAAGAATTACCACTCCTCAATCTAATAGATAGAAGGACATATCAAGAAGAAAAAGTTTCAAGAAGTGAAAGATAACATCCAGCTTCTTCGTTTGTAACTCCTTATCTATTTTCTCATTCTTAGTTATCAAGAAGAAAAAAATCGAGATAGTGGATTCAGCATAGGCTCTGGTAGCATAACACGCCCCATGGATCCAATAAAATTGTACTCTCACGCAGTGATCTTTTACAAGACAATGTGGGTCATACAAATTGTAGCTTTGAGCATCGAATGAATATTTCTTGATCTCCTCTACTTCGACATCCACATGCTTGAAATTTTGTATCTCGTATAACCTGATCTGCAATGAAAGAGTGGGCCAAGGTGCCTTCTTCTTCTGGTGCATCCTAGTTGAAATCCCTATTGAGATGTGGTATGATACTTCCTACATGACAAGCTTGTCCAAGGCAAACTTCAGCAAAACATGTGGAGGCTTCTCTGCACTGTACATCCATATGAAGGTGTCAGATGATGAGGCATACCAATCTGCTATATCGATCAGTGCCTCTATTACTTCCTTCGACATGCAGGGTGGATCATGTTGTTAGGCCCCTATACTACTAGTGTAACCCCTTATTGCTATTAGTACAACCCCCTTATTCTATTGATGTACCCATGTAGTGCCCATATTGTTACTATTGTGCCCCATAGAAGCCCACTATTGTTATTATTGTGACCTTACATTATTATTGTTATGTCGGCTCTGATTATATTATGACCCCTTAGACTCCTATATATA
>APFE031682935.1:12621-42206 GCA_000404065.3 Pinus taeda
AGTTCCCTTGACCAGATCTATAAAATACCATGGATTGAAAACCATCGTGCCTAAAACCATGTGCGAAATCCATGCACAAAACCATAGGTAGGCCTGCCCACCTAATATAGGGTCATGGAAAGAATATAAAACAACCTAATAGTTTTAAGGATGGAATCTCACATTCAATCGAGAGAATCCAGTTGTAGTTTGGATAGATGTTCGGTGTGCCCATAAAGTAGAAAAAAATAATGGTTGGCTAATTCGTCTGATGAATCCTTATCGTGCATTGGAGAATTGTTTTCAAAACCTTATTAATGGATTATTCTTTCCCATTAGATTATGGGTAATAGGGAGTTGTGTTATCATGTTGAGGGCCCAACTTGGCAATAAGTTCAGACATTGTGTAATTTCGAAAATGTTTGCCATGGTCTGTAACAATAGCTTGATGCACACCAAATATAGAAATAACATGGTTAAGAAGGAACAATGCAGTAGTTTTGATGGTGTTTTCTAATGTAGGCATTGCTTCATCCCATTTAGTAAAATAGTTTACAACAATGATAATGTAGCCATGCCCCCCATCCGAACAAGGGTTATAGATCATGAAGTCAATGCCCCATTTGGAAAAATTTCCAATGACAATAAATAGATGCATAGGATCAGGGGGAGCACAATTTTTCCTATTAAAAATTTGACATGTGGGACATTTATGGACTGCTATAATATAATCTCAAAACATGGTCAACCAAAAATAACTAGCCCATAAAATCTTTTGGCAGTCGCATAGCCAGACATGTGTCTGCCACATGCTCCACCATGGCATTCATTCAAGGCTTTCTTAGCCTCCTCATAACTAAGGCAACGTGAAAAAATAGAGTCAACACAACAACGGTAAAGAGTGTCACCAATTATGATGTATTTGTGAGCTCGATATCATATTTGACATTGATCGGGATGAGTAGTATCAGGCCAGACATATTGGGTTTGGAGATAAATGATGATATATCCATACCAAAGATCGGAAGAATCAATAAAAAAATGTTTCGTCTAGAATAGAATCATTAGTTGTTAATTTGATTTAGAGGAGAAAAGGTCGCAAATCAGTTCAGCGAAGACTACAAATTTCTTTGATTTGGATTTAATGAATTCCAAATCAAACTCTTGGAGGTTAAATATCCACTTCGAGTACTTGACCCCAATAATTGATGTGACAAAATGTAAGTCACTAGGTTCCAATAAGAAACTACAATAGTCTTTCGAAGAAGGATATAGTGTGAGATCTTTGGACAACTTGCACAACTGCCAAAGCTAAATTTTCGACGTGTGAATACTTGGCTTCAGTCTCATTCAAGTTTCGGCTCATGTAATATATGGGGTGTTCATCTCCTATGTCATATTCTTATACCTGAACCATCGTGATTGTGTCAACTGCTGCAGCTAAATAGAGGAAATATCCTCATTGATAGTCAGGAGGATATAACAAAGATTCTCAAGCTAACACATCTTTCAAAACATCAAAATATTTTTGAGAAGTGTGATCCTAATGGAAGGGAACCCGTTGTTTCAATAGGCGAGTAAATCCTTTTGTAAGTTTTGCGTAGTTAGGAACCAATCTCCATAGAAAGTTAGCCTTCCCTTTAAGGCAATGTATCTAAATGAGTGAAGAGGGAGTAGGCAAATCAACAATTACTTGGACTTTCGTAGGATCTATGTGGATGTCATTCTTAAACACCATGAATCCTAGAAGACAACTAGATTAAACACAAAATGAAAATTTGTGTAGATTTAAACTTATATTATAATGTCAACAACATAGGAAAATCACTCTAAGATGCATTGTATGATCTTCGTGATGCTTAGAGTGAGCAAGAAAATCATCCGAATAGGGTTGCACTATATGATTAATATCATGGAAGGCATAGTTCATTTCCCTTTCAAAGGTTGTGCCAACATTCATCTAACCAAAATAAACTTTGTGATAGGAAAACGTACCCCGTGAAAAAATGAAGGTACATTTATGTTGATTTGATGGAAGGATGTTGATTTGATTATAATCGAAAAATACATCCATAAATGAAAAAATTTCACTTTTGGCACAATTGTCAATGATTTGGTCGATAAAAGGGGTTGGATAGTTGTCCTTGGGACTAGCTTGATTGATACCCCTATAATTAACACATAATCTAATGGTACCTTATTTCTTCATAACGTGAGAAATATTTGAAACCAAATCAGTTAGCAGAAGAAGATAGATAAAACCAACACGCAAACATTTTTCAACTTCTGCTTTTATGGTAGCAGCTTTCTTCGGGTGAATGGATGTAAACATTTCTGAATAGGTTTAGCATCCAGGTAAGTTTTAATCTCGTGCACTACAATGTTCAGATCTATGCTTGTCATCTCTTCGTATGTACAAGCAAAAATGTCATGGAATTCTTGAAAAATGTCCTTATAAAATCTTGATCTCATCGAGAGAACAAGATGCACTAATATGGACTTTTTCAACAACTCTAGGTTTGATAGAAATATCAATGGGTATGGTCTCCTCAATATTTGTTAAATTCTTCTCAAAATTAACCTCATGAAAAAACATAGAACCCCAAAAATATTTAGTAACATTAGGTGAATAATAGTCTTCAAGATTATTCTCAATATTTCCAGGCAATGACAATCGTTGATGATTATCATGTCATGGAGATTCATCTAGAATTATGATCTCCATGATGCTTTCGTCAATGGAAAATATGTCGTTGAAAGGGTTAAAATGTGAACCCAAATCTTGGGAATGATCAACCCAATTTTTATTAACACATTAGCATCAAGATTTGTCGAATAGGCTAAGTAAATGGCTTCATACTCTATCTCAATGGGACTGAGCAACATACAAACACCGAATGAGTCAATGTTAGAGTTGTCAGGTACTATCCAGGGATTAGTTGGAATAGTAGAAGATGAAATCATATTGATAGAGGAAACTAGATTGTGAATGTCAGGAGGAGGGAGCGTGAAATTTCCCATTAAAGATGAATATTTAAGCAATCATGTCATGACATGTTGATAAGACTATGGAGATTCAATTACAAGTGGAATATTCCCAGTGATTTGGGAGTTAATGGAAAAATAGGAAAGTTGATCTATGTCCATAATCCCCCCCTGGTGAGGGAAATAAATCATCCTAAAATAGGTTGATAACACGACTTCCATGGAATAAACCCATGTTCGTTCTAGCAAGAGGTTATAATATTAAGGTCTGTCAATGAATTTGAACTCTATTAAGACTATTTTCTAGCTAACTCTACTTGTAATGAATTCAGGATTCTGTAAGGTTTCAGTCCTTTCCCATCAAAGGATTTGAGAGTGGATGGTGACTTATTCAAATGGAGAGAACCAATGGCTTTCCAACATGAAAGCGGCATGATGCAAGTTGAAGCACCTTCATTTGCGATTGTGGATTGGATATTTTACTTCTAACGACAACTTGAATCATGAAATCTAGTAGGGGTGGAGTTTTGGGAGTATGGTTCTTGTGATTAAATGCAAAAATATTTGAATATGAAGAATCTACTCTTCTAATTGTTTCTAGTAAATATTTATTTTGGGTAGGACAACTCTGCAATACCTAAAGTGATGAATAGCTGAAGGAGTATGAGATAAATCCTCAACTATGTCGTAATTTTATGCAGCTTTTGCATGAGGATAAAATAATGACTAATGAATAATCCCTTTAGGAGGTTTGATGGCTAATGGAATAACCAATTTCTATATCTAGAGAGGAATAAAAGTAATTTGAGTAGCTATAGAAGGTTGATCATCAGCCTTTCCTATTGAAGGGTTTTGATTTCCATGGTCCTTATTCCTTGTAGCCACCATCACACCATTATTAGTTCTAATAACAAATAACATCATTACCTAGGAAGAGGAGGATGGGTTTTGAGAAACTGTATTTCTCCCCTAGTTTACGAAAGGGTTTGTAAAAGCAACAGGTGTAATAGATGTAGCATTCAAAACTCTATTGATATTTTCAAAATGTGGATAGCATTTCATGAAATGTTCAACATTACAGATAATACATGGATAACAAGGCTTTTGCTTCTCATCAGGAGACTGATTCTTCTACTTTTCCTATGGAGAGTTTTTTTGTTTATTCTTTCCTTTACCCTTTTTGTTACTTCCAGGTTCCTAATATTTTCCTTTATTCGATTGAATAGCATTTATATTGGAAGTACTCACAGGAGAAGAATTGGGAGAAATTTGATTGGTTGCAATGAGAGAAGATTTTTGAATTAATTTGATTAGAAGGTTTTCTCATTGGTTGTTGACTAACAGAACCAACCATGCCATCAACAGTGTGTGATTACTTCGAGGGGAGAGAAGGTGGAATAATATGCTAAGGTCACAAAATGTTGGGCATCTTATCATAGAGCATGCCAGATTGAGTATAAATAAAATATCGATATTGAGCACGAGCAATGACTTGATCTTCAGTAACAACTATTTCTTTGGCAACGTCTTCAGTCATAATGGATAAGAGGTTTTTGAAAAAACACTCTGCCTAAAAGTGATTTGGGAGTGAAAGTTTTGACCAACCAATGGTAGTGCCTCCACTCATGTATATGATCAGATATATGAGTGGAGTTAGATTGCTTCAAGGAGGTCAAAAACTCAGCTCCAGTTTCATAATGGATGGGAAATTAGAAATGGGTTAGAAACATGGTTTCCAAGGCATTATAGTTTTTGAATGAAGCTCGTGGTAATTCAATAGAACACTTAGCTTTCATACCAGTAAGAGTTCTCCTGAAAATTCGTAAATGAATGGAATCATCATTGAAAGAGTTAGATAAACACCATAAATGATAGATCATCACATGAGTTGACGAATCTTCTCTAGGATTTCCATTAAATTTCAGAATGTCACTCAACAATTTGCTAGGAATAGCCAACCACCAAGGAGAATGAAAAATGGGATCATTTTTTAGCCGGGATAAGTCTGGTAACTCAAGTGTTGCAACAAATAGAAAATTTCTATTAAAGTCCATCTATGAAGGTTAAAATTATGGATAAAGGTTAACCTATGGTGGACGATATCTTGGATATGACAAAGTGGGTTGAGCAACCAGTATTTACATTCTAGGATAAGGAGAATTTTGATAACCAGGATAGCCGTAACCAAGTTTCCCAATTCAATGAAAACCTTGATAAGGTTGGAATGACTAATTTTGGATCTGTTAGCCTTGATAAGGCGTTTACAGGATGCTATATTGACCAACATGCATTTGTGGAATGCCTTGGAGTGGTTGCCTAGATAGATTTTAAATCATTCCAACATTGGTTTAACTAGTTGGTACCTATGTCATGCCATGTATAGGTTGGTTTACTTGCACCTGAGGTATGGACTAACCAAGAGGTGGAGGTTGTAATGCACCCTAAAGAGGCTAGGTAGATGGAAATTGAGAAATTTTAGATACCATTGGAATAGGTTGTATTTGGGATACATCTTGAACAGTTGACTTACTTGAGGTGTAACTTGGAAAGATTGAGGTGTGGATTGAATAGATTTATGAGTAGGAACCTGGGGTGTAGCTAGAATAGGTTGAGAGGTCAGGATTTGATTTAAAACCAAACTAGGTTGAATGAGAAATTTAGGATGCCAAGGATTAACATCCATTCCTAGAAATGGTGGAACCAGAGGAAGAGGACTTAAATAGGATGAAGCATCAACTTGTATAATTTGATCAAAAGATGGGAACATTCCAAAAACAGGGTTCCCCCCTGGTGGAGGATAAGGAGTGTATGGACGAAACTTCCCCTAGGAGGAGGGTACCCAGTATAGGACAGAGTAGGTTATTGTATATGTCCCACTCCTCTAATAAATGGGCCATATTTTTTGTCCAAAGAAGGATGGGGCACAATAGGTGGAATACGTTGTGAGGTGCTCACCAAAGAGGGCCTAGATAGTATTCTTAATGAAGATGATAAATAAAAAATCCATGGACTAGTCGACGCACCAAAAAAGGTTTCTGGATAAATGACTGGTAGCCAAGTGGCATTAATGGACCACCATACAAATGAGTTTCTGGTGAAGTTACAAACATAGAGGTTTTTGCAACTTTGGTTGGTTCATTCATGATAACAGACATGGGTTGAGAGACTATCGTTGAATCAGTCATGGTTAAACTTATCAAAGGAGTTTGTCGAGGGAGGTTCAAAGGTGAATTGAAATGAGGAGTGTTATAGGAAGGAGCTTACGTTTGAGGAGTAAGAAAAGGATGAGCTTAATAAAGAGGAGTCCCTATTAAATCAACAGGAGATGAAGTTCGAGACTCATCTCCAGTAATTCCCTCAATACTCAAAAGAGAACCAATCAGAAATGTTCCCAATCAGGACTAGAGTTTACAGGTTGTGGTTGAGATAGAGGAATAGGAAGAGAAGAAGAAGTTCTTGAAGTAATTGGTTCAATTATTCTAGGTTCTTCGAGTTCTATAACCTCAGGTTGTAAAGTATTTAAATCTAGAAATTTAGGGTCAATGACCTCAGGTTCTAATGTTTTAGGGTTTTTAGTTTTGACTATGTTAGACTCACCAATTGGTAATGACGTAATTTTGAGTTTAGTACATACGGGAAGTGATGATTCTGGTTGATTAACGTTATATGTGTTTCTAGAAGGGGTAGCTTCTGAAGTACCAGTTTCGGTAGTTTGTGTTTTATTGTTCTTGCGATTAACAGTTGTTTCCTCTAGAGGTAAATGAGGAAATATTTGGATTCTATGTGAATGACGAGGTTGTTGGGGGTGCTCTTCCATGATGGGTTGATAAATTTTAGAAATTAAAAACACAAACAAAAAAAGTGTAACTAGGAAACATGGTTTACCAAGTAACTGTGAACTGCAATATACCCTTTCCAATACGTGCATGAAATCTTCCTGAATTCTTTGTTCGGTGTATCACAGTAAGAAAGGCGACCGAATAGGTCACCTATGGTAAGATAAAAACCTAAAGGGGACTTCCAAAATATAACCAAAGGTATGTGGAAGTGCAGTCCGTGGTAGTGTTGTCGAATGCATCTTATATGATAAGAAGTATTCTAATATACTTTTCATATGGGGAGTGCCATCCAATATCCCTGAAAGTACCTGGAGAATGATCCAATATACTTACTTACATGGAATACCGTTTACCCTCAGAATGTAACATAGAAAAACAATGACAACTCCTACATTTAATAACACTGAAACATGTCTTTAGCCTAGACCTCTATGTGCGTCACTAATATTCGAAATACTCCTTAGGTTAATTGAATAAATTTTAAGGTTGATCTTCAATTAGTTTCAATTTCAAGGCTCATGGTATGAATTCACTTGAACTTCCTAATATGCAACTAGCATGATGAAAATAACTCTTTCATTTCAATGAAGATCTAACTATGAGAAGGAATAAACAAACAATGATTCAACAATCAAATATGCAACAAACAAGATATTCCTAATAAGATCTTTCAATGTATTATTCCAATGCAATCCAACACCCTATATGCAATGTAAAAAATGGAAACTTTTATTTTCTTTCCTTTCGTTTTTTAAATGCAATGAAAACGAAAATAAAGCTAGATCATTGGCCAAAAGAAATCATAGAAATGGAAACTATAATATGAAAATTCTTTTTATTCAATCAAAAACCAAGTTAACTGTTGTTGGGCATGAAATTTCCCCCAGGCATGTTTTGGGGCTTAAAGCCCAATTTTTGAGCAAGTCTTTTGTAAAAGCTCCGTGAATTGCGGGCATGGAATGCGAAGTCATAATAGAGTCACAGGGTTGTCTACCCTAGTTTTGTAATGTAATGTCGGCTGGATAGACCTTCCCATGGTCTGCGGACCATGGGATCATTTAAATAGAGCGAGGCTCTAAGTGTAGAAAATAAGGAATAACGAAGAGAGATGAGAAGAGGAGAAGTCTAAGT
Source organism: Pinus taeda (assembly GCA_000404065.3). Taxonomy (NCBI): domain Eukaryota; kingdom Viridiplantae; phylum Streptophyta; class Pinopsida; order Pinales; family Pinaceae; genus Pinus; species Pinus taeda. The sequence continues at coordinate 20,556 of APFE031682935.1, forward strand.
GATTAAGTGATCTAGGTGGCTCCAGAGAGACACATAGGACAAAGAAGGGTTATGAACTCTTGAAAATCAAAGTGCTCAAAATTACTTCAAACCAAGACAAGAGTGTAGATCTCATCGTCCTGATTGTGGAGGTGCGAACATTTCGTCAAACTAGGTTCGTATGAGGGAGAATGGGCGAGTCAAAGTTTGGTCAAAGTTGGGATGTAGGCCAGGTTTAAGTGTCCTACAAGTTGACTGACCTTGAGGCATACACCTAGCTCCCGAAATCGATCAAAATTGTTGCCTCGTTAGTTTTCCCAGCGACCCTTATTTTCTAGAAGTTTCAAAACACCTCCCTCTTTATAAATAAAAAATATAATTGGTTATGAGGTGGCAGGTGACCACCCCGACCACCCCAAACCTTCATAACCAAAATTATATTAAGGCCGACACCCATAACCCCTGCCGGCCCAATCGTCCCAACCCTTTAAACAATCGCATATATATGTTAAGGTTGACGGCCATAACCCCCCCTGACGTTATCGCAATCGTAAAAATGGTCAATATATATTTAGGATCAGCGGCAATAACTCCTGCCGAACCTTCCAAACTATATATGTATCAAAACGTTGTATTACGGGGCACGGGCCATTGGCGGTGGACCCAGCCCAAACCCCAACAGCCCAACCATATTGTATATTGCCGATATATATGCCGCCGACAGTGCATGCCGATCGCCGATTGTGAAGGTATCAACACCGCGATATATATACTAATCGCCGATTTAATTGCATCCGATCAGGACGATCACCGATATATCGGCGAAATCGCATTAATTGTGTCAATAAATGCTGCCAGCACCCATGTTAATAGTCGATTCAAAGTGACGATCGCTGATATTAGTACGCTGATAATGTTAATGGTGCAGGGTTTAAGGGGTGGGCCGCCCAATGCGGACCCGACCCCCATTAATGCATAATTTTGGCTTTATAAAATATATACATATGGAGAGGCGGGATTTGATCACCTGACCTCTCCTCAACCAATGTATATATTTAACCAATAAGCCAACAGATCACCTTGGTAAATTCGTCGAAATATTTATATAAACAATCATTTTTACTTTTGCACACAGTTGGAGATCGAGGAGAGAGATTACATGCAAAGATTTCGAGGCAGAAGGTGGGAACGCTTTTCGAGGCAGTTAATTAATATTTTAATGTAGGAACCATGAATTTTGCAGGAGGGCAAAATTTTCACTTTATCAGAATTTGACAAATTTTATATGGGTTTTACACCTCTCGTCGCCATGAACACAATGGTGTTGTTCGTTTATTCATCAGAAGTTCTGCATTTTTCAGTCATTTCCAGAATGCACATTGAACCATGATTTCAACAAAAAACAGGGAGTGAAACCATGAGCCATGAAATTTTCCCAAGGAGGTAAAATTTTGACATTTTAGAATATAGTCAAGTTTATACTTGTTTTTCATGGTTTTCTGTAGGGATTGGATTGGCGAGATCAAATTCGCCATCTGAGTTGTAGATTTAAAGTCCATCCATGGAACAAAATCTTTGAGGAATCTTGGGGGAATCTAAAAGATTCCTTGAGCCCAAAATTCTCAACATCTCAGAATTCGGATTTTGGACAGTCAATTCAACACTACTCGATGCCACAAATCTAATGGTGTCTTCAGATTTCTTATTCTCTTATTTCTTCTTCTAGTCACTTTTCTAAGTGTCAGCACAGATGTCCACATTCATGTGCAAGCAGTCATCCTCATACGATTGATGCCTTGAGATCGATGGTCCGAGCAGCTTCAATAGTGTGACATCCACTTATTCAGATGGCCCTTGGTTGTGAGGTATATGATGTGTTCATGTACCTCTTTATGCATTATGCTACACAGATCCTTGATTGATGTTGATGCATGATCTTGTTTATTACATGTTGTCATGATTCCTTGCTTGATTTGATGCATAATTTTCTATGTGATGTACTTGTTGTCATAAATATTCATGTTATGCTTTGAAATCCCTTGTTGTATGTTGCTGGGATACTCTTGTTGTCGTCATGCATGTGTTGTTTTGAAATCCCTTTTATGCCATGTTGGCGGGATGATCATCATGCATGTTTTTGTGTCATACTGATAGGAGTCTTTTGATTGAGAATTCTAGTTGTGGAATATCTCTTAGAGCCACTCTTGCGTGAGGGAATTATTCCTTGTATGATTGAGACATCATCTCTGTGTACATCACCACTATTGACATCACTTAATACAGCGGCCTACACCATCTTGACACCGAAGCCCGGAGACGTAGTCCCTCCTAGATGAACTCCGTTATCAACATCTTATGTTTTCATGTGCTGATGATTGTTATGTTCCTCTTCTTTACAACATGCAGATGTATTCATTAATGTTCTTTTAAAATGAAATTTAACACATCACGAAAGTAAAAGGTCTTGGAACGGTCCTTCATCACACTCGAACTTGGATCATTGAGTTGAAGTGTAAAGTGTGTCTGTGGGTCATGGAGTAGGAGAAGGCTTTGCAGCTATGTGCGCAGAGGCCTATTAGTGTGCATTTGAGTGTGCAGGGTAGGTTGAGTCTGTAATCATTAGGAAAATCAATAAAAAGAAGTTTTACTACATTTTTGTGTATCTTTTCCAGGGTTAATGCATGATTGAATATAATTTGCAAGTATAATGTTTCTTTACTACGCAGACCTGAATGGATATTTTGTATGAATAATTATTACTTAAAGCATTCAAGTAGGTGAAGATAATTAACTAATATTGGAATATAAGAAAGATCTTGGGTAATAGCATAGATCGTGGCGCACAGCCCCTAGGTAGTGCTGCACGAAGGCAGTGTATCAGGTCGCTAGGAATGGGAAAGTGCGCGAAGCAACCTGTGCGCAGGGACAAACAGTGGACGAGTTGAACTCATCAGACATCTACAGGGTGTGGAAACCTGGTTCTAGCACCCTTCCATACTACTTTGGGTGAGACCTCAGTCTGTGCTCCGCAGACTGTTGCCAAAAGGGCCAGTAGTACTGGGATTTGTTTGACTAATTAACTCTGAACCTGGGTCAGGCCCCAACAAGCCAAAAAATAGTTCTGTTGCTGAGACCGGATCTACATAGAGATGTTTGATGTCATATCACTGGAATCCGACAAATAAAGGAATTGAAGAGTGGTTGGACAAAAATATTCACGAGTTCGTGACGCAAGAAAAAATGAATCTGCGACTGTCAAAGGAAGAGTGGTTAGGTTGCTACTTGTATACGAAGATCCACGGAATTTTCTTTGCATCCTTCCCTATTGAGTTGTACGAGTGGATCGCAAAGTTAGTAGATAGGCAAGGAAGGTGTAAACTCGACAAACCTATTGTGTGGACTCCAAAATTGGTGCGTAGACTGGAAGCATCAAAAGATAAGATTGCATGCATTGTCGACCACTGGCTTGATCGAATCATAGGAGGATTCATAATCGAATTCGTGGTAGATACTTCAGTCAGCTATAGTGAGGCAGAACGATATTTCCTTAATGGACCGCAAGATAAGTATGTTAAATCCTTGAACACTTGGATTAAAATGCTATTGTGTGAAAAACGAACTATGCGAATAAATTGATGTTTGGGGCTACGCGGAGTGGGAGAATCTATAGAAACAAAGGTAGAACAAAACTAGAAACTAGCCCCTTGATTTCACCTCCGCGAGGGGTGAAGAAGAGCTCGCAAAGGTTTCGCCAAGAAGTGTGGTTAATCTGATACAGTAGAGAATTTCACGCATACCACCCCCACCCACACGACCACTAGTTTCACCATCTTCGCCCCTGAATTCGCCCATACCACCTCCGCCACCACCACAAAGAAGTATGGCCAACACGATAAAGCTACCAATGTTCAAAGGAGTAGGGAATGAAGATTCAGACCACTTTTGGTTTGTGGTAAACGCTGTATGGGAAGGATAGGGTGTCACGAATGACAATATAAATAAGGCAATGTTGTTCAGTGCTCTGCAGGATCATGCACTGACTTGGTACATTAATCATTCCAATCACAATCCAAATGCGGGGATAAGGGATATCCACGCTGCGCTAAACAAGGAATTTAGCAGGCAAAACTTGGAGGCACAATCGATCATTGGATTCAAGGAAATGATATACCAGGCGAAACCCTGTGGGAGTTGGATCAAAGACTGAAGTGCACAATTCGCGAAGCGAACATGACCTTAACAAATGGGAAACACTGCGAATGGTTTGTAGCCTCATTAACACCGCATCTATGAAACGCGTTGTCACAACAAAGGCTAACCACTCAAGCTGAGGCTTTGGAGGTCGCGATGGGATTGCGTGAGACTCCGATACAAGATCCTAACCTGGGAGTCTAGCAAATTCATGTGCCATTGAAAAACTTGTGCCTTGAGATGAAAAGTTTGAAACAAGACAAGACAACTCATCCAGAAGTGCGCGATGAGGTATGGTACGTAAAGTGCAAGGGCTAGCGACACGACAAGGACCACTACCCAGTGTTCGTGAATTACCTGGCAAGAGGAGGGCCATTTCCACTAAGACCAGAGGCACAAGTAGGACCAAGCACGATGCCTGCATTATGGTCGTGATTTGTCGGATAGGAGGAAAGCATGCTATAGATAAATGCCATCTATTACAGAAGTATACGCAAAATTCCCAGTAGTTTTTCTGTAATTTCTGTAGGTCAGTAGGACATGATGTCTGCACCTGTAGAAGTTATGAATTGATGATGGATCGAACTCCTACCTACAGAGTTCAGGCTGAAACATAGGCCCTCGATCAAAACACAGGAATGGTGAGCATTGGATTTCAAGGGCGCGGACGAGGCTGAGATGGAATGGGACCAGGAAGATGTCGCAGACAACTAATATGTTACAATTGTAGAGGGCCAAGACATTATGCCCACAATTGTACGAATCCAATGCGACCATCATGCTTGTACTATACGTTGTTTGATCATGAGACAGAGGACTATCCAACACTAATAGCGAGGTTTCACGATAAAGGAGCACTCCAACCTCCCCCAACTCAGAACCTACAAATGATGAGGTCTAAGCCACGTGAGGAAGACCCTAATGTAAATATCATGCTCCAGAGTGGTATTACGACAAGGGATGACAAAGGCAAGCAGCCTGAAGAAAGTACTTGGGTTCGCAAGGCCCCAACTAAGGAACCAAAATTTCATTTGGAGCATGCTAAGGAGACCTTCATGGAAGCTAAGAGGAGCTTCGTAGATGCCTCCACTTCAGGAAGTAAAGACAGACTAGAGCCAAAAATGGACCCATCAATGCTCACTACGTTCTTAGAGACATGCATGAAGTTGATATGTGACATCAAGGCTGTAAAGGGGCTACAAGAACTCATAACTAGATGCGCTGGGACCGCGCCAGGAGAACCGCGTGTAGTCTGGAAGCTTGTGAAGCACACGATGCCAATAGGAAGGGAGATGAGATTTACCGTGCAAATCGGGGAATATAGATGGATCAAATGATTCTAGATCTAGGATTAGACGCGAACGTCCTGCCAAAGAAGACATGGGAGTGTAAGGGCAGGCCTACATTGCAATGGTCTCCTATCCAACTAAGAATGGCAAACTAGCAAAAGATCCTAGCTATGGGGATATTGTAGGGAACCACAGTAGACATTGAAGGGGAAAGTGCGTTATCAGATTTTGAAGTAATAGAGATTGTCGATGACAACAATCCCTACCCCACACTATTAGGAATAGATTGGGCCACTTACATGAATGGAGTAATAAATCTAAAGAAGCGCAAGATGATCTTTGAGAAAATTCACTGCGCGTAGTGGTACCTTTAGACCCTGCAGAAGGATCGCGCTACACAGAGCCAGTGCACGACTACGACAACGGTGATGAATTGGACTGTATCTAAAAAATAACCGGATGGGAGGAGGACTAGGTAAATCAAACTGTGGATGGATGAATCTCATGGGAGTGCGAAAGCTCCTACACATCAAATTCTGACAAGGAGATAGAGCGATGGCAGAACCGGTTACACGAGGTAAGCACGCTCAACTGTAACATGATGACAAGGTTGGTACACTGCATAGAAATAGAGGTAAGAGATTTGACTACGTATGATGGGTTGAGCGAGGTGGATGATTTCCTCAACAAATTTGAAAGGGAAGTACTGGAACAACAATGTTTCTATGCTCTGAAATAGGTACTACGAGCTACGCCTGCAAGATGGTGGGGTACGCACCAACAAAGTTTTGAAGAATAGTGCGAATGTAGAAGGATGATGCACATGCAGTTTGGGAAGCCTCAGACATGATTAACAGACAAAATTGTCGAACGAAGCAGCCTGCGCACCCACATATCCAAGTGGATACAGGCATATGGTGCAAAACCTGTGTGAATGCACGCCATCTTCGCGGTAGGAGACATGATCAGAAAGCTGGTGTGGGTAAGGCAATGGCGTGAATGACCTCTTTGGTTGGGACCACAAAGAATGGAAAGACCAAGTGCGCAGAAGAATATCCACGTAGAAGCTTTTAACAAAGTATGCAAAGCGTTGAACAGGGTCCACAATGTGAAGCAGACTGACTAGGACCTACGCGTACTAGAAATTCTTTGGGCTTATAGGACCACGTGCAAGAAGCTGACCACGCAGGCACCGCCAAGGCTGGAGTATGAAGCAACCACTGTAAGCCCTATAGTACTTGGAAAGCTTAGACCATGCATGATAGCCTCGATAGATACGACGGTTCATGGAACCTTGGAAGAAGAAATCCAACAGGGAAATTTTAGACTCCAAGAACTTGAAGAAGAAAGGGTATGATTAAGGAAGAAAAGCACTTTGGTAGACGTAGAAGTCAAGAAGCTGGACGACGAGATAAAGGAACATTTTCTCGGTAAAAATACGAGGGTGATAAGGCAGGATGCATATGATCACGATGACAGGTTTAAGACCTATCACTGCAAATTGATTAGTCTGATGCCTTGGCTTGAACCGCATATTACTAAGCGAATTGACTAGGATAGCGCGTTGTAGATGGTAAAGTGCGCTATGTCGACCATAACAATAAAAGGTGGGTATTTTCCAAGAAACCCGACGGATGACAGGATGGAACTTTACACGGGTGGTGCGACCACCTAACTAGTCGAAGGGAACATAGTCTTAGTGCTCCAGGCAGTTGAAAGGAAGCGTGGGACTAAAACTATTTTTCCGGGGAGCTAAAAGATGTTGGAGCTGCGCGCAGAAGCAAAGAGTCACAAGGTCCACGACTATGCATGAGGGGCTGCGTTTCCACGCGGGTTGACCAGAAAGTGACCATTGAAGTCACTATTCATGATGGGATGCTTGACTTGAGACCAAATGGAGTGGGTGACAGGCATTTAAGACATGATTTATGGACAAAATTTGGGAAAATCTGCCGCCAAGGGAACATTAATGAACTAGATTTGGGGGCAACGGTCAAATTCAAATTCAAAAAGCGCTATAAAATACAAAGGGCTATCCAGCAAACAATCCTTGGTTATTTGCGAATTGAGCTATTGAGCGGAGCCTTGATGGTTGTGTGCTGAGCGTTGATTGAGCCCCTGAGTTCGTGAGTGCTAGATTTCTTTACAAATACAATGACAACAGCTGAGGATGTTATAGAGATAACCAAAATGACCGTCGAGGAGGCCGCGCAGGCCCTGATTGTGGGGGATGCTCCGAAAGGTGCCAAGAATGTGGCAGAAATCCTGAAATCACCACGCACGCCAAGACTCAAGAAGGACAAACAAGCTATGATTCTCTTACGTGTGTCCTCGCAAAACCCATTGTGCACCAAGCCGTCAATGGAGGAGAAGGGGAAATCCATCACCATAGAGACCGATGAAGAAGAGGAAGACCTGGAGGACCTAATTATCGTAGAAGAAGAGGATGAAGGCATGGAGGAGGAAACTTAGCCTACGCACCCCCTGACAAAGTTGCCCACCTATGTCCCCCCACGAAAAGGGAAGGATAAAGTTCCTAAGGACCTGGATGAAACCAAAAGCTCGCTTTGGACCCCACTCCTCCTAGACAACATTACGTTTGAGGGAAGGCACTTGGGAGGGGTGCGAGCCTAAAATTCAAAGATTTGGACTAGGCTAACCACGAGAAGTTCCCTCACCTTGAGACCAGGCACCTCATGAAGCCCAAGGAGAACACCACGGCAGGGGTTACAGAACTAGAGCTACGAAAGTTGTTGCACAGAGTGGAAAAGGCTAGGCTACTGAACTTGCTCTAGGCGCCGCACTACCACTGCACACCAATAACCATTTGCGTCATCAAGCAGCTGCTCTGCCTGGTGCATGATGGTGTTTATGGATGGAGGAGCCCATCCCCATCATGGTAGACTTGATTCACTGCATTCCCTGGCTTCCATGCAAAGGAGAAGACTCCACGGTCATATCGGAAGGGAAGAGCAGTGAATTGGCCATCGTGGAGGCCATGAAGAAAAATTAGAAGCTGGAAAAGAAGAAGAGGGGCTACACTATCTCCAGCATCAAGGACAAAGAAACACGTGTGGGGACCCAAATCCTAGCAGGAAAGGTCATGTGCAAGTGTCACGTGGACGAAGTACCTGAGTTGGTGGTAGCACTGGCTGAGTAGTGCACGAAGGGAGTCAAGTTTACCTGGTCTGCGTTCCTTTGCAGGGAATTCTTGGAGAATTTCTACAAAGCCTAAGAACAAGGTAAAGCGTTCCACTATGCATGGCTTCTGTTGTCCATAGTGCTTGTGGCTGGGGAATTACCGAAGAATAGTCAATTCCCCATAATTGACAGGGATTTACCGAAGGCCACTAAGTATGCTTCGCTCTGGGCCATAAAGGATGCCACTAGGATCCGCGACAGCAAAATATTTTGGGTGTTCATGGAGACGAACCTCAGAATGGGGATCAACCATAAGCCTCGATTGTAACCCACTGTCTACAACAGTCTGCAGAGTTTTGCGAAATTCAAAGTAGACATGCATAACATTTATATGAGAGTGTGCAAGGACCTGACTAAACAATGGAGGAAGCTACCCTTTGTAGCCACAGAAAATGTCATCTTTAACATCTTGGAGACATGGTCGCCAAAGTGGCGCGCCCCAAACATCGCAGAGATAGAGAAGTTGGCAGAATAGAGGAAGAAAGAAGAGGCCAAGCTGCGCATCGCATAGTTGGCAGAAAAGAGAAGGGAGGCAACAGTGGTAGCAGAAGTGCAGAACGCTACATAGAAAGCAACTGAGAAGGAAAAGGCTGTAGCAGCAGCAACAACAAGGTAACCGCAAAGGCAGGCGAGGACCAAACAACACCTTCATAGGGCCAAGAAGAAAAGGAAATAGAGATAGAAGAGGGAGGCATGGACCCACAAACCACATCAACGTAGTTGAAGTGCCAACACCCAACAAAGTAGGCAGGGTTGTGTAAGAAGGTCAAGGCCTCAAAGTTGTCTATTGACCCGATCACCCTAACCGAGGGTGATCTGCATGACTGACACAGGGTTACCCCTACTTTGCCCATAGTATGCATAAATATGCACTAATCCATTGTCCCAGTAATTTAACTCCCTAAGGAGTCAAATATTTAACTATCAATGGTTAAGGCCCCTTTATCATTTCCTTTGTATTGGAACTCAATCACCCCGCTTTAAACCTCCTATCAGGACTTAAACTAGTCCTCAAGCCTTCATTTATGACTTTGATTTAAAGCATTCCATTAACCCTCCCTATCGGAACTTGAAACCACCTCACAACCTTTATAAAACCCTTAATCACATATATATATATATATAACCTTTCCTATTTAAACCTTGGTTAATATATCTGTTTATCGCTTAAATGCTTTATCGGTGCTTTTCCTTATAAAACCCATTAACAAAGGGAAATGTATACAAATCATACCTTTTTCCACCTTCTATACGACTTTTGCACAGATTTCAAGGCTGTACCTCTATCGCAATCGGCTATCGGCACTTTTGCAAGTCACATTACATATATATATTATCACCCCTTTCCTTCTGATTTGCGACTATCGGAACGATAACATACATGTTTTAGTCTTAAAACACTCTAATGCAAATAAATGGAATACACAGGAAATCCGCTTCGAATATGGTTAGCGAATTTCAAATATTATATATTCGCCACTATATGTCCATTGGGTCTGGTTCCTTGAGCCTTCCCATTATAATCTCTGATCTCCGTTTCCCCGATATGTGATGGCCGATTTAATTGTGACCATCGATCAGATCCATGATCTGACGGTCGACAATTAATCACACGATCGCAATCGCTACACCATGGTATTTAACTCTGCCACTTAAAAGTTCCGATACGGTATTGTTTATGGACCCGATAGGGTCCTGTGTTATGTTTAATAAGTTTTTGGGTTCAGCTATATATCGCATGAAAAGTTGCGATGTGATCCCGACTGGTTCATCATCGCGATTCAATCTTGGCCATTGATCTCCAAGATCTGACCACTGTTGTGCATCATTCCTTCCATTCTCCGCTTTACACCATTTCTTTAACGTTTCTGTGGGTTCTGGATTTCTTCAAAGCTCTGGTCTCTCAGAGTTTTTAACGGCACGCTCTGTCCTGAGCTTGAATCTGACCCTTCTAATGGATTCAACAGTCCATGATGGTCCACCTCTTCGTATCTTCCTCTGTGTAGTCGCCGAGCTCCACCTGCAACTCTGTATTGCACAAAATATATTAATTCATTCTTTCACCTATTTAATACTCCATCACACACTTATGCCAATAGGAAATTGAACCTTTGCGTATATATATATCAACAAACAATTACAAAATGAGCCTCTCTGTCTCTCCTCAGCCTGATCTTCTAATCTAATGGCCTCTGTCCATTATTTGCCCGTAGGCTTACAAACACTCCAATATGCTATCTATCTACCTATTCAACCTCTCTATTTGTAACCTCTATCTTTGCCTTTTAGGCTTACATTTATACAAAGGGATTCTAAAACCAATTTTTGGTCTAGATCCATAGATTCCTCAACAAAATTCCTAAAATCTCTTTCAAATCCACAAAATCATGAATTGACTCCTAATCTAGGATTTTACAATCAATTCTAAATCCTCTCATCACTCAACTATCCTAACTCTCTCATGTTCTCCTACGTTCGAGAACATTTACAATAAAGCCTCACAATATTCAATTAATTCCTATTCTCATTAAAATCACTCAAAACATTAAATAATTAAATAAATCCAATAGTTAGGAAACCAAATTCCTTGAAACACAAGACCCCCTATGTCTACTAGAATACAATGATAATGTTGAGTTGAATGCTCCTGCATCAGACTCCCCATGTAAGAAAATTTATGACCACCTGGTCATAATTCTGGATAATTGTTTCCTCCTGGATCCCAGACTTTATTTTGTAATCTGTCTTTGCTTGTCAAGTGTTCTATTGTTGTTGTTGTTTGTTACTATTCTCCAGGTCTCCATACCGTATGCTGCAATGCTCCACTTGCTCTGCTTTCATAGTCTGCTACTGTCTTCCTCTTGTTGTCACTTCTCTCCTTTCTTGCCCTTATCTTCTTTTGAGACACTTTCATCATTAACCTTCTTATCAGTTCAATATTTTTGTCCAGTATATCCTCAATTTGCTGACTGATTTCATCTCTTGATTGCCGAACTCTCATTCTTGCTTCCGCCCTTACATCCTTACCCTCTTCTTTACTATTATCTTGCACCTTTTCAGCTGCTGCTATATTGTCTTTCAAAACAATTTCCTGCTTCTGTTTTATGCACCTATCAAATTCTTCTTGATTATTATTTATGAAAACTTCTTTGTCATCCTTATTCAACAATTTATCCTGAACATTTATCCTCTGCTCTTCTAACTTCCTCCTTTGAAAGTTTAATTCTCTATATAACTCAATGATTTTACTTGGAGTAATGTTTGGAAATTTTACATAATCTCCCATTTCTTCATTTGTTATATCACATGGTCCTTGTTCCTCTACTAAATCTTTCTTAACATCCTTCAGTAGATGTTCTTCCTCTTCTTCTTTCATTTGGCTGTCCACCTGTGCTAAATATGTTCCAGTTTTTGCGACAACATCTTCCATTATAGGACAATCGTTATAATAAAAAATATAAGGTCTCTATACCTCTTCTTCCTTTGGAAACACTTCAATATGCTGCTCAGATCTCTCTTCTTCTATCAGCATATCAGTATGTTGATTCAAACTCAAAGAACTCTTGAGATTGTTAGCTAGTTTTTCCTTCTCATAATTTGTTTCAATGATGTCTTTCAACACTTGTCCACTATAATGAACTGATTCTTTTCCAGTCTCCTTGTCATATTCTGCTTCAAAACTTTCATCTTATGGAAGGTATTCTTTCATGTTTTTGACAACTTTAAAAGATCGTCTATCTTCTTCCAAACCTGCAATTGTACACAAATCATTAGTTTTAAAAATACAAGACCTTATGGTCTCACTTGATGCTTCCGCCACCAAGTCTTCTGGCTGCTTCGAATCTTTCATATGATTCAACTCTTCTAGCTCTTCATCACTTTCAAAAAGTAATGGTCCACATTCTAGTTCACATATCGAAACTTCAACATCTTCTTCAGCATCTCCCTTTTGCTGTAGCTCAACTCTTTCGAGCTTCTCTATCTCTAATTTGGCATCTAAAATCTGTTCAAGTTCCCTTAGCTCCTTTATTATCTGCATGTTCACCTGTTGATTCCTCTTCTCTTGTAGCCTCTTCCATTTCACTTTCTTTCTCATGACATAACCATGCTTCTGGTCTATTTCATTTCTTTGCAACATCTCCATTAAAACTTCAAGTTGAACTGATATCTCAACCATTTCTCTATCATATTATTCATCACTCATTCTCATGCCATTTTCCTTGGCATCCTTCTCCTTTTGTCCTCTATTATGATCTCTTTTAGAACCTTTGCTATGACTGTCATTAGTCATCATCCTCTCCATCTCTATGAGTTCCTCACTCATTCACTATGAGTTGCACTAAAACCTCCACAACAATAAGTCTGCCCTGCTGCCACTTACCTCACCAACCTCTCCTCACCCAGTCTTTTGGTAAGAAATTGGTTCTCTGTCTCTGGAACCTCCTTTGAGCAATTCTCTTTTCTCCTTCTAGGTTTCTTCAATCTTTCATTCTCTCTTGAGAACACTTCAACTGCCCTCCTTACCCAATATCTTTTGGAATTCCTTAAGGTTCTGCTACATTTCTACTTTTACTTAGAAACTCTTACCAGCTTCCTTTATCTCTTAGAAATTCTACCCATGTCCATTGTGGAATTGCCTTTGGGAGTTGCAACAATACTTTTACTTCAATGCAAAGACTACCACTTTCTAATCTTCAATCCAATTAAGATAAAACCATATCATCTTACCTTCAATATCTCTACCTAATCTTGTCCTCCCATTCACCTGCACTTTTGAATGGACTGTCCTTTCCACTAGCCTTCAGCTGCATCTTCAAATTTGTTACTTCAAGAAATTACAAACATCCCTCTTACAGTTTAATTACTGTAATCTTACTCTAAATATCATTCATTCAGTATCTGCTAATCATTAGACAAATTTACATACCTTCACCTACCTTTAGGATCTCATCATTTATGCAAAACCTATTTCAGCGGATCTCCATGCTTCTAATGCACAGTTTCTCAATATTCAACCACTGTCAATCAAATTTAGAATTTGATTCTTTCTTCCAGTTCTCTGGCTTTATCTTCGCAAAGCTTAACTATCAACAACAATTTCTCCTTTGCTGAGCTTTCTTCCACCCAGAAATCCTTAGCAATTCATTCCATTACTGCTTCTTAAGGCTTGAAATCCTTCTGCTGAGATTATTCATTAGCTGCAACCATCAATCTTCAATCTATTTCTTTATCCAGTAAAACTCAAATCAGATTTAAATAAAACAATACCTATATGATTTCATAAGCATTCTCCATTCGCCCTTCACATTCGAGTGAATCTCCATTATCCAACATCGTTGTGGATTCTTTATGTTCCTGAAATCTCTTCTTAATTCTACCTTACCTGACTCTAAGAACTTAACTATTCCTCTCCATTCTCCCAGATATACTCTGGTTGCTTAACTATCAGATTAGAATATGATCTCCCTTGCCCGCATACACATCTTTACAAATATCTCTGTTCTAAATTCCTTCAAAGAAACTTTCATACATAATTGCTTTGTTCTTCCTTATACTAAATGGTTCATTTATAATTCAGCTCTGATACCAAAATGACACAGGGTTACCCTTACTTTGCCCACAGTATGCATAAATATGCATAAATCCATTATCCTCGGAATTTAACTCCCTAAGGAGTCAAATATTTAACTATCAATGGATAAGGCCCCTTTATCAGTTCCTTTGTATTGGAACTCAATCACCCCGCTTTAAACCTCCTATCGGGACTTAAACTAGTCCTCAAGCCTTCGTTTATGACTTTGATTTGAAGCCTTCCATTAACCTTCCCTATCGGAACTTGAAACCACCTCACAACCTTTATAAACCCCTTAACCACATATATATAACCTTTCCTCTTTAAACCTTGGTTAATATATATGTTTATCACATAAATGCTTTATCGGCGCTTTTCCTTATAAAACCCATTAACAAAGGGAAATGTATACAAATCATACCTTTTTCCGCCTTCCATATGACTTCTGTACAGATTTCAAGGCTGTACCTCTATCATAATCAGCTATTGGCACTTTTGCAAGTCACATTACATATATATATTATCACCCCTTTCCTTCTGATTTGTAACTATCAGAATGATAACATATATGTTTTAGTCTTAAAACACTCTAACGCAAATACATGGAATACACAGGAAACCTGCTCTGAACATGGTTAGCAGATTTCAAATATTATATATTCGCAACTATAGGTCCATCGGGTCTGGTTCCTTGAGCTTTCTCGCTATAATCTCTGATCTCCATTTCCCCGATATGCGATGGCCGATTTAATCATGACCATCGATCAGATCCACAATCCGATGGTCAACGATTAATCGCATGATCGCAATCACTGGACCATGGTATTTAACTCTGCCACTTAAAAGTTCCGATCTGATATTGTTTACAAACCTAATAAGGTTATGTGTTATGTTTAATAAGTTTTCGAGTTCGGCTATATATCACATGAAAAGTTGCCACGTGATCCCGACTGGTTCACCATCGCGATTCATTCTTGGTCGTTGATCTCCAAGATCTGACGACTTCTGTGTATCATTCCTCCCATTCTTCGTTATTATGTTTCCTTGTGATTTGCGCCATTTCTTTAATGTTTTGTGGGTTTCGGCTTTCTTCAAAGCTCTAGTCTCTCGGTGTTTTTAACGGCGCACTCCCTCCTGAGATTAAATTTGATCCTTCTAATGGATTCAATAGTCCATTATGGTCCACCTCTTCGTATCTTCCTCTGTGTAGTTGCTGAGCTCCACCCGCAACTCTGTATTGCACATAATGTATTAGTTCATTCTTTCACCTATTTAATACTCGATCACACACTTATGCCAATAGGAAATTTAGCCTCTGTGTATATATATCAACAAAAAATTACAAAATGAGCCTCTTTGTCTCTCCTCGACCTGGTCTTCTAATCTAATGGCCTCTATCCATTATCTTCCTGTAGGCTTACAAACATTCCAATCTGCTATCAATCTACCTATTCAACCTCTCTATTTCTAACCTCTGTCTTTGCCTTTTAGGCTTATATTTATACAAAGGGATTCTAAAACCAATTTCTGGTTTGGATCCATAGATTCCCCAACAAAATCCCTAAAATCTCTTTCAAATCCACAAAATCATGAACTGACTCCTAATCTAGGATTTTACAATCAATTCTCAATCCTCTCATCACTCAACTATCCTAAATATCTCATGTTATCCTACATTCGAGAACATTTACAATAAAGCCTCACAATATTCAATTAATTCCTATTCTCATTAAAATCACTCAAAACATTAAATAATTACATAAATCCAATACTTAGGAAACCAAATTCCTTGAAACAAAAGACCCCCCTATGTCTACTAGAATACAATGATAATGTTGAGCTGAATGCTCCTGCATCAATGACATCGGCGAGACAGTGCGCGATGTCACTTTTGAGGCTCTCCAAGGTTTCATGCAGGAGAACTAGATTGTGTTGGGGGCCCTCAAAGCACAATTGCAGGAATTATAGGCATGCCCTCCTCAGGTTGGTACCCTTTCGACTAGCCTTGCAGTCAGAACAATGCCAGTAGAACAAATGTTGCGCGCATGGATGACAAATACCATAGTGTTGTCGGAAGGGGCACTCGTGACAACAAATGAGACCGACAGGCCTATAGTGTGTGTTGAAGGTCTTGGTATCAATATGGCTGCACTCCCATGAGAGAACTTATATGTTTTGCAGGATGGAATAACTGCAAAGATGTAAGCTAGGGAGAGTCGTGCACTGCAAATTCTCAGCGAGAAGAAAATCAATATGGAACAATTGAGCTTGCAGCGCGATGAATTGGTGTCACAGAATCAATAGCTGGTACAAGTAATAGAGGAGGCCTGCCAAAGCGTCCTAGAGCAAGCCATCCCAGCAGACATAACAGCAGAGGCGTGCATCCACGAGTTGGAAGCAGGGGTGCGTGAGGTGCGGGAGGAAATGACAAAGGTTCACTTGGAGCTAAACTTTTAGAAAGCCGAGCTGTGGTTAAAGGCGTAGCCGTCCTCCCCTCCGGAAGTTAGAGAAAAACACGTTAGTGCTATCATAGCGAGACTGGACGAGATTGGTGGTGCAGTGTGAGACTGCGCCAATATATTGGAAGAATCACTTGTGGTCCTCACAAATCTGTAAGAGGACCCCAAAATCCAGCGTTTAGAGATAGAGGGGCGAGAACTCCAACAACAATATGAGAATGTCTGAGGAACTACGCAGATGGTGGTCCTCGCTCAGAGGCTTGCGCGGATGCAACAAGATAAAGGGCTAAAAGAACAAGTGGATGCGGCACGACACAAGGAAGTAGTCCTCAAGGCGAGCGTTCAGCCTTGGATAGACGAGGTCCCAGAACAACGTATGTAGCAGATCCAACAAGTAGTATCTCAGTGCGCTGCTAAACTTGCCGTAGTTCAAGTTCAGTTGAAGGGACTCTGAGCAAAGATCTCCATGCCAACAGAGTGACTTGAGGGCGAGTCACGATGTTTGTGTTAGGGTATGTTGGGCATGAAATCCCCCCAACGCATGTTTTGGGGCTTAAAGCCTAAGTTTTGAGAAAATATTTTGTAAAAGTTCCACGAATTGCGGGTGCGGAGTGCGAAGTCATAATATAATGGGTTGTCTGCCCTAGTTTTGTAATGTAATGTCAGCTGGATAGACCTACCCACGGTCCATAGACCATGGGATCGTATAAATAGAGTGAGGCTCTAAGTGTAGAAAATAAGGAATAATGAAGAGAGATGAGAAGAGGAGAAGTCTAAGTGATTGAGTCGAAGTGTAAAGTGTTTATGTCGGTCATAGAGTAGGAGAAGGATCTACAACTGTGTGCACAAAGGCCTAGTAGTCCACAGTTGAGTGCGCAGACCCCTGCAGCTAAGTGCGTAGGGCAGGTCGAGTCTATAATTGTTGGGAAAATCAATAAAGAGAAGTTTTACTACATTTCTGTGTATCTTTTCCAGGGTTAATACATGATTGAATATAATTTGCAAGTATATTGTTTCTTTACTGTGCGGACCTATATGAATATTTTGTATAACTAATTATTACTTAAAGCATTCAAGTGGGTAAAGATAATTAACTGATACTGGAATATAAGCAAGGTCTTGGGTAATAGCGCAGAGCGCAACACATAGCCCCTGGGTAGGGTTGCGCGAAGGCAGTGTATCAGGCTGCGAGGAATGGGAAAGTGTGAAAAGCAACCTGCATGCAGGGACAAATAGTGGACCAGTCGAACTCATCAAACATCTCTAGGGTGTGGAAACCTGGTTCTAGCACCCTCGCATACTACTCCAGGTGAGACCTAAGTCTGCACTCCGTGGACTGTTGCCGAAAAGGCCAGTAGTACCGGGATTTTTTTGGCTAATTAACTTTGAACCTGGGTCAGGCCCCAACAAGAGTCCACAAACCCTAATTAATGAGAAGAGAGAAAAATTAAACAAACTCTCACCAAAAGGAAATCAAACTAGAATGTAAACACACTAATGGCTTTATAGAGACACTGACTAGTTGAGAGACTCGAGAAAATTCACTGGACAAAATCAAAACTCGGAGTAAGGCATAAAAAAGAATTTTTTGCATCCTACAGGAACCATCACGATCTAGAAAAATAAACCAATGTGATGCATCATACATATAGAGAGAGGCAGGGGCACTGGGGCTAATTTTGTTGAAAAGGTGAAACAAAAACCCTATCAAGCTTAGACTAATTTTTTCCCAATACCAATTACTCTATAAACAAATCAATTTAACTAGGATTAAAAGGTCTAAACTGACTAAGCTAAGGAAACCACTAAAGGAACATCTCGTTCCCCAGTGGAGTCGCCAAGTTGTTTGATGGAAAATTATCTTCTATGGACATAAGTGAATCCTCTAGAACTAGTGGTATAATATAGAAACAACAGAAACAAAAAGGGCAATGTTTTCCTTAGAGAAATTAGAAAATGGAGGAAAGGCCTACCTGGATTCCAACGCAATTCCTCCTTTTCTCTTGACTTGTAAACTTTAGCTTCAATTGCAATCACTATAAATGGAACCTAAAAGACAATTACAACAAGCAAGAAAACTACATGTCATACATAGCATAACTAATATCTCTAATTAATGAGTCGATAAGGCATTGAAAAAATAGACACAAGTATAGGAAAACAAAGATATGTGTATTAATGAAATGTAGGAGAAGATTACAACCCTTTTGCAGTTCTTGAAAAAGTAGATGTCTTCCATCGAACTTGTACTTCCTTAGCCACAAAGCAAGCCTTCAATCACAAATCAAGGATGGTAATGAATCCTTAGGTAAAAATCAACACCACCAAGGCATAGATAAGAGTCTCCAAAACCCAACCTAGACTCTATGGGAGGCAGTGAATTTATAGGGTAAATAGGGTATTTTTTGTTTTACTAATCTAGGACTTAGATCCACATATGAGGGAGGATAAGCTATATGGATAAGAGATAATACCTCTAGGATAAGATTTCGAGATCTCAATGAACAGTACATGGTTAAAATCACCGTAGAAGCTTCTTGAAAGAAAATTTCGTAATAATTTTTAATTTTCTCGAAATTATAAAACCATCGCACCTATAGAAAAGGAATCATGCGATGACCAGTGCAACTACTCAATTATGCAACATGCAATAGTGAAATTTTCGTAGTAGACAGGGTGCGATGGGTCCAAAATTAGGTTTTTAAGTTGATTAACCCATAATTTTGGATCTTTTGGAGAGATAATGGTTAGGTATTTGCAAAGGGATGATTGCAAGGTGTCGAGAATGTTGATTGATCCGGTTTCCAGGCCATTTGAGCAGGTTTGACAAAATGACCTATAACAAAGCGACATTGAAAGAATTTTTTTGTTATTACCATTTTTTAATATTTTAATATTTTTAATTTAAGTATTATTTTGAAATTTAAAAATGAATATAAGACAACATATCCCCATACGTTACTTAAATTTTATTATCACTTTAATTGGCCAACAAATATGTTTTCTTATTAGCAACATAGATCCCATCTTAACCAATCCTTAAGATGCAAAACGAAGAAAAGTTGCGCATTGAGAAATCTTGATCTCCTCTCTCTCTCTCTCTCTCTTCTATATCATATATCTTATCTATATATTATAATAAATATATATAATAATATAATAACTTACTAAATAAGTATACTGTGAGCAAATGAAAATACTTATCTGCCCCTAGTGCACGAAGAGGCCTCTACAAACCCTAGTAGGAGAGATGTCCCCTTTAATGCATCAAGAGGTGTCTACAACCTATATGGGGCATAGGTGGTCTAGGTACATGTAAGACGCAAATTTTATATGTAGAGTCTATTTAATGATATTTTAATTTAAATTTATATGTCATTTATTTACTTTTCTCTATTCATAAAATTATATTTTCCTTTATAATTATTATTTATTAAAAAATATGATACAAGGCTAGAATCTTTACATATTTCAATCTTCCTTGCAAGTTTGAGATTGAGCACGAAGGCTCAATTCAAACCCTCAAGTGAGCTCCCCATGACATAAAAAATTCAGTCCCTTCCCAATTAAAACTTTCCAAAAAATTCCCAATGTCTAGACACATTTACATTCCATTTTTTATTATTATTTTTTTTTTTATTTAGTTTGATTTCTTTCTTTTCTTGGTGAAGTAATTTTTTCTTTGTTCCCAACTTGAGTCCAACTCGTGTAATATTCAAATTCCAATGGGTCATTCTTTGGCAAGTGAAAATTTCTATTCTTGATGACTCCCTCGTCTACTTGATATGCCCAAGAAGCTTCCTTTCCAGCATTATTCATTATGGTTTTTAGAGGGGATTTGTTTTCCATGGCGATTTTCTTCTTTTCTAATTTCACGGAGTCTGGACAATCCTCACTGGAATGCATTTTTCTTTATTGATTTTTGTTGCCTCTGATGCATTTTCTTCGAAAATATCAACTTTTCATTTATCTTCTAGTTTTTTCTTATCTTGGGATTCTTCCTCTTTAGGTACTATATAGTGATGGCCTATAGCTTCTTCCTACCATTTAGACCTTCGATATTTTTTCTTATCTTTATTTCTCTGTCGCTTGGGGTAGTTTTTAATTACATGCTCCATTTCATAACATGCTCTGCATTAGAATGAAACATTCTTGTAGTAGAGCTTTTGGACCCATAGCAGGAAAACCCTTATTGAAGTCCATCTCCACATAAATTTGATTATAGTTAGTTATATAAAAATTTCCTATATCTAGGTTGCAGCAGTAAAACCTTCCAAGATCATTCCCAATAGATGATAGCAATTGGAGATTCCAAAGATGCAAAAGTAGGTTCTAAAGACTTACCCAAACTAGAGCTATGGAGATTGATGTCATTACTAGATCAAAGGTGGGAGACTAGGGCCGCATCAAGAGACCGACACTACCTCAGAACCATGGCCCAAATTCACAAATGGTCTTCTTTGCCTCAATATTATTGAAGACAATAACGAAAAAACCCCAAGCCATGGGATAAATATTCAAATCATCTGTTAAATGAGGTTTCCATGTCTCAGAGATCCATTTATGCATATTCGTCAATCGTGACCAAAATACATTAAGTATGCAAACCAAACCTTGCTCCACGAAAAGCTTCTCACAACTGAAAGCTTCCTCATCCAAAAGGAACATTGAGGGAATGAACTTATTGAGCTACTCGGAGGCCATGTCTAGATTTCATAATGGAACTATATGAAACCGAAGAAGAGCTTGCTTGTCCATAAACCATTCCTACAAAAGAAATTGTCTTCATCACTCAATCACTAAGGTTCACCATTGATCGGATTGCAACCAAATATGCAAAGGAATCCATGCGATGTAAGCATAAATCGCTCAACTAGGGAAAAACCCTAGCTATGCAAGGGTTTTAATTTTGTCCATCACTTTGTGAATTAAACTACATTTTTCTTAATAAATATTAATA
>APFE031682935.1:42396-56624 GCA_000404065.3 Pinus taeda
TTTAATCAAACTTTTTTAAAAATAAAGATTCCATGTTCCTTACCCTTTATCCCTTAAAATTAGGTTATCATTTTTTGTATGTTCTAGTCAAAGTTCACCTTTTTATTTGGTCTTACAAAAACTTTAATTGATTTCTTTAATAATGAATGCAATTTCCATTTTAGAATTTTGAAAATTCAAATACAATTTGTATTTTCAAAATATTACTATAATTATATATATTAAGTTTTTAACTTATAAAAATATAAATTAATAAATAATTAATTTTAAAAAATTAAAAATTATTGTCTAATATAAAATTTAAATGTAATATTAACTATTATTATCAACATATTTAATTAATTTCCACATTTGCATTAATTTATACAAAATATTTTCTATTAAAAGAGAAAACACAAAACAATTTTTACTGATGTAAATAAATTGTTACAAAATTTCACATCATATATTTTAATATGTTAGTTTTCTCTTCACTTATAATCTATAAATTATTTGAAATATAATTTATAAATTATCTGAAAATTTGCAAATTACACTATGTTCAAACTATGTTTAAAATTAATTTGCACATGCATATATATATTAATATATTTAAGAAAAATGAAATAATGGCTAAGTTTTAATTATGTAGTCAAGATCCATTTGATCCCTGTCAATGCTTGGTAGATCTAGAGTTAAGATGGATCTAGACTAGTTTGAACCAACAAACCAATACAATGTGTTGACCATAACAATATTTTTATTTTTTTTTTCTTTCGAGTTGCTCTATATGTTACATTGAAATATTTTTACTCAAATAAATATTCAATTATTTTATTTACAACATCCAAATAAAAAGTTTTGGTTATAAACAATATTTTAAATCAGTACATAACTCTCTATTCTCACTACAAAATATATATATATAAAATAATAATAATAAGATATAGTAATATATTATACATTTATTAATATATAAATATTTATTAAGCATAGACAATTAAATTATAAATTATGTTCCATATTTTCACTTTCTTAACCAATATATTGTAAATACACGTTGGAAAAACATATATCAATATGATGATTCTCTAAACGTATATATACCCCATATCAAAAATAAGTAATATTATATAGAATAAAGTTTATTATTAATATTTAAATACTAGCACCAAAATTAAAAAAATAACTCCAAAACCCAAAAAAAATAATTGAAGTATACTCTCTATGTATAAAGAAAAGGTTATATAAAAATAAACACTTTTTATTGTTGTGGAATTGATATTTATATAAAGTGGTACACGTAAATAATAAACAATAAGAAAAGGTTAGACACATTTTTACCTCATTATTTTATTTTTATTTTTATAAATTTAATATAAATTATGTTACCTAAAGTTGACATTATAATTAATATTTTTTTGAAATATTAACATTACAATATTTTATTTATGGTTAAGGTAAGTGGATTTGGGTTTCCTATTAGTTGAAGCATAAGGTTTAATGCCAAGTTGAAGGTGGATTTCCAGGTGAGCTAATCGAATATCCAAAGAGATTGTATTACCTCAAAATTTCAACATACATTACAAAAAGAGATAAAATAGTTATCATGAGGCATAACATGATATCAAGAGTCTCAAGAGGTAAGTGGAGTTGGGTCTCGGGCCCTCATATTAGTTGAAGCACAAGGTTTAATGCCACATTGAAGGTGGATTTCTAGATGAGCTAGTCGAACATCCAAACTAGAAAGACAAGAGCATTGATATCATTTCCCCTACTTTCTTTCATTCAAAGAAGAGATGATATCATTGTGGTCTTCATGTATTTATTTTAAGATCATGCCCATAATATTTTTCATCTACCAATGGAGACTGATGGATTTCAAGTATTATATTTGTCCTCCCTGGTATGACGAGGGTTGTGACCTAATTAGATACCTCCTCTTGGATTTCTACCTCTCAGATTCCAAATCTGAATAAGCTTGTCGATAATTGCTTGTGAGGGATTCAAGTTAAAAAATTTCTTTAGGAATTTCAGGGGGTGCGGAAACATAAAAGATGGTTGTAGCTTCTTGGGCTTTGGCTTGGGCAAGAGTCCTGTGGTGAGGACCTTTTCCCCCTTCCCCCCAATGGCTGCACATTCATTTTCGAGGTATATTGCACCAAAAAATTAATATTTAGGCTAGATAGCTTTCCCACAATAACCCAAGACTTTGAGGAATAAGACTGAGAAAACCTGCAAGATGAAAAACCAAAGGATTCTATGAAACCAATCCAGGGAACACCAATATACAAAGAAGAAAAAATAAAAATAAATGACAGATGAAAGTCTTTTGGTAGGGCTTGGAACATGCTAGGAGACACAGAAATTCCAGCCATGTTCAATCTAGTTGAACTCAAAACCAAGCAAACACACATCCACCAATGAAAAACAAAACCAAAGAATAAGATTAATGACCCAAAGGGATAAGGAAATACCCTAAATTTTCCAACTAGTCAAAATTAGATCAGCAAAGTCGCGCAATTTGAAATAAGGCATACGTCACAGGATCCTACAACCTCCAACTCTAATGTAGACAATGAAGTCCCAGAATTTGAAATATCTTCTTGACCAAATCCTAACTCCTTAGCATTACTTGACTTCCCAATTCTATGTTGCGAACCTCCAAACTCAAAGACCAGTATATCTTGCATGCAAGCATAAGTTAATTCTAATCCATTACGGAAAGCCAATGTCCATTCCTAGTTAAAAGCATGTGGATTATGACATGACTTAGGGAATTTTCCACTACACACATACTTTCCTTTGTCAGACATCCAAGTGAATTGTCCCACCTATGATGGGGAAACATTTGAGCATACCATAGAAGCCACAGAGCAAGATTCGTCCTCGCAGAATAGTCAAATGGAGGAAATATTTATATTGGAATGGGGGTAATGTATACAATTTGCATGTGTGTTGCATAGGGAGGGTTAGCCACGCCACCCCCTCTCAAATGTTATAGGAAATAGTGAGATGATGTGCTCCCCATTCTTTAACATCCCATTTTAAGAAATTATAGATATAATGATATATAAATATATATATATATATAAATACATATAATATATAATTATAAAATATATATATATAAATTAATAGATGATATTAAGATAGATAATATATATTAAATGATAAAGTTAGAAGTATAATGTATTGTATATGTATATTAAACGCATCCTAATGATATAATGTGAGATAACAATCTCTTAACTTTTTTTTACTAATTAAAAAATTAATCATTTAAGATATTTAATCATTAGTAAAACCAAAATTAACATACATTTATATAGATTTTCATAAACTTATATTAATTAATATTTTAAAAAGTCATGTTACATGAAAATAAATTAGGAAACAAACATTGAAAATGACATACCATGCTGCTCATAGGATGCAGTGATTTGCCTAGTGTGCCTATGCACCACTAAATTAAAAGTTAAACTGACCACTCTCCCATTCAAAGTCTCAGGCTCTTCTTCTTGTTTGTCTTTTCTGGATATTGCTTGGCTCCTTCCCTTTTCTCTGAGAAGTTAGCACCCACTATGCATTTCGAGAAAAGTGCATCTCTAAATCCAAATGCCATGGCGAAGAAAATAATGAGGGAATAATCGGTTTTGGGGCTGTGCAAAAAGATTTCCATCAAATTCAACCAATTCATAGGCCCTTTTTCTAGTACATGCTTGACTATATACGAACCAAAACATAATAGTTTGAGCTTCCCAACTCCTAATTTGTCATCTTCCTGGTCATATAAAAGGACTAGGTCACCTTCCAAGAAGGCATGTGGTTTAACATTATAGTCAAATTGTGCTTTGGCATGCTTTTTGTGAGCCTCATTGGACATTGTGGTATTGCAACGGGCCTCATATAGGCAAGCTACGTGCAAAAAATGTTCTTCTTCTGTAGAAGCTGCGAGAAGATGCTCAATGGCTAGTTTTAAGGATGGAATCTCACATTCAATCAGGAGAATTTATTCTAGACCATATACCAACTAAAAAGATGTGAATCCAGTCATTGTTTGGATAGATGTTCTGTATGCCCATAAAGTAGAAAAAAATAATGGTTGGCCAATTTGTCTTATGAATCCCTAACATGCATTGGAGGATTATTTTCAAAACCTTATTAATGGCTTCTACTTGCCCATTATCTTATGGGTAATAGGTAGTTGAGTTATCATGTTGAAGGCCCTGCTTGGGAGTAAGTTTAGACATTATGTAATTTCAAAAATGTTCTCCATGGTCTGTAATGATAGCTTGAGGCACACCAAATTTGGCAATAACATGGTTAAAATGGAACAATGTAGCAGTTTTTTTGGTGTTGTCTAACGTAGGCGTCACTTCAATCCATTTAGTAAAATAGTCTACAACAATGATAATGTAGCCATGCCCCTCGACCGAACAAGGGTTACACCTCATGAAGTCAATGCCCCATCTGGAAAAAGGTCGAAAGACAATAATTGGATGCACAAGAGTAGGTGGAGCACAAGATTTCCTATTAAAGATTTGACATGCGTGAAATTTCAGGACTGCCAGTATATAATCCCGAAACATGGTCGACAAAAAATAACTAGAACATAAAATATTTTGGGCGATATAGCTAGACATGTGTCCGCAACATGCTCCATCATGATAGTCATTCAAGGCTTTCTCAACGTCCTCATAAGGCAACACCAAAAAATCTAGTCAACGCCACGACAGTAAAGAGTGTCACCAATTATGATGTATTGGTTAGCCTGATATCATATTTGAAATTGATTAGGATGAATATTATCATGATATAAAGAATGGGTTTGGATATAAATGATGATATATCCATAAAAGGATCAGAAGAATCAATGTTTCATCTAGAATAGAATCATCAATTTTCAATTTTGATTCAGAGGAGGAAAGGTCGCAAATCATTTCAGTGAAGACAAAAGATTTCATTGATTTGGATTTAATTAATTCCAAATCAAACTCTTGGAGGATAAATATCAACTTCGAGTACTTGACTCAAATAATTGATGTGAAAAATGGTAAGTCATCGAGTTGCAATCATAAAATACAATAGTCTTACGAAGCAGGATATAGTGGCGAAATCTCTGGATAGCTTGCACAACTACCAAAGCTAAATTTTTGACGTGTGAATTCTTGGCTTCAATCTCAGTCAAGTTTTGGCTCAAGTAATATATGGGGTTTTTTTTTTCCTATGTCATCTTCTTGTACTAGAACCATCATGATTGTGGTAATTGTTGCAACTAAATAGAGGAAATAGTCTCGTTGATAGTCAGGAGGATATAACAAAGATGCTCAAGATAACACATCTTTCAAAGCATCAAAACATTTTTGAGAAATGCGATCCCAATAGAAAGGAAACCCTCTGTTCAATAGGTGAGTAAATCCTTTTGTAAGTTTTGCGTAGTTAGGAACTAATCTCCATAGAAATTTAGCCTTACCATGAATGCAATGTAACTGAATTAGTGAAGAGGGAGCAGGAAAATCAACGATTACCTAGAGTTTCATAGGATCATTGCAGATATCATTCTTATACACTATGAATCCTCAAAGTCGACCAAATTAGACATAAAACACACATTTGTGTGGATTTAACCTTATATTATAATGTCGACAGTGTAGGAAACACTTTGAGGTGCATTGCATAATCTTCATGATGTTTAGAGTGTGTATGAAAATCATCCAAATAGGGTTTCACTATATGATTAATATCATGGAAAGCATAGTTCATTTTCCTTTGAATGGTTGCACCAATGTTCATCAGACCAAAAGAAATTTTGTGATAGGAAAACATACCCCATGGAAAAATGAAGGTGGTCTTATGTTGATATGATGGTAGGATTTTGATATGATTATAATTCGAAAATCCATCCATAAATGGAAAAATTTCACTTCTGGCATAATCGTCAATGATTTGATCAATAAAAGGGGTCGGATAGTTGTCTTTGGGACAAGCTTGTTTGATACCCCTATAATCAACACGTACTCTAACAGTTCCCTATTTCTTCATAATGGGATCAATATTTGAAACCTAATTAGTTAGAGGAACAAGATAGATAAAACTAGCACGCAAAAGTTTTTCAAATTCTACTTTTATAGCAGCAACTTTCTTTGGGTGAATTGGATGTAAACATTGCTCAACAAGTTTAACATCCAGGTAATTTTTAATCTCATGCACTACAACATTTGGATCTATGCTCGAAATCTCTTCATATGTGTAAGTGAAAACATCATGGAATTCTTGAAAAGTGTCCTTATAAATCTTGATCTCATCGGGATAACAAGATGCACCAATATGGAAATTTTCAACATCTCTAGGTTTTATAGAAATATCGAGGGGTATGGTCTCCAAAATATTTGTTAAATTCTTCTCAAAATTCAACTCATGAACCTAGATAACACCTCGAAAAGATTCAATAATGTTAGGTGAATAATAGTCTTGAAGATTATTCTCAAGAATTTAAGGCAATGACGATCGATGATGATTATCATCCCGTGGAGATTCATCTGGCATCATGATATCCATGATGCTTTTGTCAGTGGAAAATATGTCATTGAAAGGGTCAGAATGCGAATCTAAATCTAGGGAATGATAAACCGAATTTATTAACACATCAGCATCAAGTTTTGTCGAACAGGCTGAGTAAATGGCTTCATACTCTATCTCAATGGGACTGAGCGACATACGATCACCGAATGAGTCAATATTAGGGTTTTCAGATACTATCAAAGGATTAGCTGGAATAGTAGAAGATGAAATCATATTGATAGAGGCAACCAAATTGGGAATGTTAGGAGGAGGGAGCGTGAAATTTCCCACTAAGGATGAATCTTTAAGAAATCATGTCACGACATGTTGATAATATTGTGGAGATTCAATTACGAGTAGAATACTCCCAGTGATTTCAGAATCAATGGCAAAAAGGGAAACCTAATCTATGGCTACAATGCCCCCCCGGTGAGGGAAATAAATCATCCTAAAATAGGCTGAGACCATGACTTCCATGGCAGAAACCCATGTTCATCCCCAAAAGAGGTTATAATCTTAGGTTTGTTAATGAATTCAACCTCTACTAAGAATATTTTTCTATATAACTCTACTTGTAATGAATTCAAGATTCTATAAAGTTTCAATCCTCTCCCATCAAAATCTTTGAGAGAAAGTGGTGACTTATTAAGATGGGGAGAATAAATGACTTTCCAAAATGAAAGTGAAATGATGCAAGTTGAAGCACCTTCATCTATGATTGTGTGTTGGATAGTTTTACTTATAATGACAACTTGAATCATGAAAGCTAGTTGGGGTGGATTTTTAGGAGTATAGTTTAGTGATTAAATGCAAAAATATTGGAATCTGAAGGATCTACTTTTCTAATTGTTTATAGTAAAGATTTCTTTAGGGTAGGAAAAACCTGCAAAACCTCAAGTGCTGACATAGTTGAAGGAGTATGAACTAAATTCTCAACTATGTCATAATGTTTTGCAACTCTTGCATAAGGATTAAATGTTTACTTTTGAATCATCCATTTAGGAGGTTTGATGGCCAATTCAACATCCAATTTCTCTATCTAGAGAGGACCATAGGTAGTTTGAGTAGAGCTGGAAGGTTGATTGTCAGCCTTTCCTATTGAAGCATTCGGGTTTCCATAGTCCTTATTCCTTGTAGACACCATTACACCATTATTATTGCTAATAACAAATAACATCATTACATAGGAAGAGGAGGATTGGTTTTGAGAAACCGTATT
This sequence comes from Pinus taeda, assembly GCA_000404065.3. Taxonomy (NCBI): domain Eukaryota; kingdom Viridiplantae; phylum Streptophyta; class Pinopsida; order Pinales; family Pinaceae; genus Pinus; species Pinus taeda. Next base: position 50,159 of record APFE031682935.1, read on the forward strand.
TGTCTCCTAGTTTGGGAAAGGGTCTATAAAAACAACATGAGTAGTAGATGAAGCTTTCAAAGCTCTATTGATTTTTGCACGATGTGGACAGTCTTTTGTGAAATGTTCAACATTATAGATAATACATGGATAATGAGGCTTTTGCTTCTTGCCAGGACACTGCTTCTTCTACTTTTCCTATGGAGGGTTCTTTTGTTTATTATTTCCTTTACCCTTTTTATTACTTCTAGGTTGCTAATATTTCCCTTTATTGGATTGAATGACATTTAAATCGAAAGTACTCACAAGAGAAGGATTGGCAGAAATTTGATTAGTCACAGTGGGAGTATATTTTGAAATAGTTTGATTAGAAGATTTTATTGTTGACTGTTGACGAACAAAGAAAATCATGCTAGAAAAAATGTGTGATTCATTCAAGGGGAGAGCAGGTGGAATAGTATGTTGAGGTTGTCGAGCGTTGGGTATCTTGTCGAATGAATCTCGTGGTAATTCAACATAACATTTAGCTTCTGTAAAAGTAAGAGTTCTCTGAAAAAGACGTAAATGAATGGAATCATCATTGAAGGAGTTGGATAAATACAATAAATCATAGTTCATCACACGAGTGGATGAATCTTCTCTAGGATTTCTATTAAATTTCAGAATGTCACTCGATAATTTGGTAGGAATAGTCAACCACCAAGGAGAATGAAAAACGAGATTATTTGTTAGTTGCGATAAGTTTGGTAACTCAAGTGTTACAACAAATGGAAATTTTCTATTGAAGTCCATTGGTGAAGTTTGAACTTGTGGATAAAGGTTAACTTGTGGTGGGGGGTATCTTGGATATGACGGAGTAGGTTGAGCAACTGGTATTTGCATTCCAGGATAAGGAGGATTTTGATAACAAGGATAACCCTAACCAAGTTTCCTAATTCCATGAAAGCCTTAATAAGGTTGGAATGGCTAAGGTTGGATCTGTTGGCCTTGATAAGGCATTTACAGGATGGTAGATTGACCAATATGAATTTGTGGACTGCCTTGTAGTGTTTGCCAAGATGGATTTTGCATCATTCCAACATTGGGTTAACTGGTTGGTACCTATGTCATGCCATGTATAGGTTGGTTTACTTGCACTTGAGGTATGGAATAACCAAGAGGTGGAGTTTGTAATGGACCCTAAAGAGGCTGGGTAGATGGAAAATGAGAAATTCTAGATATCGTTGGAGTAGGTTCTATTTGGGATACAACCTGATCAAGTTGACTCACTTGATTTGTAACTTGGGAAGATTGAGGTATGGATTGAATAGATTTAAAAGTAGGAACTTAGGTGTAGCTAGAACAGATTAAGAGGTAAAGATTTGATTTACAACCAAACCAGGTTGAACGGGCAATGTAGGATGCCAAGGATTAGCAACCATTCTTAGAAATGGAGGATCCATAGGAAGAGGACTCGAATAGGATGGAGCATCAACTTGTATAATTTGATCAACATACCAGAACATTCTGGCAATACGCTTCCCTCCTGCTGGAGGATAAGGAGTGTATGGAGGCAACTTCCCCCCACGAGGAGTGTACCTAGTATACGACATGAGTAGGATATTGTAGATGTCCCAATCCACTAAGAAATGGGCCATATTGTTGCTCCAAAGAAGGATGGGGCACAATAGGTAGAATAGGTTGTGAGGTTCTCCTCAAAGAGAGACCACATAATATTCCCAATGAAGTTGATAAGGAAAATTCCATGGACTAGTCAACGCACCAAAAAAGGTTCTAGACAATGACTGGTAGTCACATGGCATTGATAGACCACCATAAAAATGATTTCTGGTGAAGTTAAAAACATAGAGGTTGTTGCAACTTCGGTCGGTTCACTCATGATAACATACATGGGTTGAGAGACTGTCGTTGACTCACTCATGGTTAAACTTCTCAAAGGAGTTTTCCAAGGGAGGTTCAAAGATGAATTGAAATGAGGAGTGCTATGGGAAGGAGCTTACGTTTGAGTGGGGGGACAAGAAAAGGACGATCTTGATAAAGAGGAGTCACTCTTAAATGGACATGACATGAAGGTCGAGACTCATCTCCAGTAATTCCCTCAATACTAAAAATAGAACCAATAAGAAATTATTCCCCGCCAAGACTAGAATTTACAAGTTGTGGTTGAGATAGAGGCACAGGAAGAGAAGAAGTTCTTGAAGTAACTAGTCCATTTATTCAAGTTTCTTCAAGTTGTATAACATCAGGTTGTAAAGTATATGAATCTAGAAATTCTGGTTTAGTGACCTCAGGTTCTAATGTTTCAGGGGTTTCAATTTCGACTGTGTCAGACTCACCAATTGGTAAGGATGTAATTTCGAGTTCAATAGTTATGGGAAGTGATGATTTTGGTTGATTAACTTCATATGTGGTTCTAGAAGGGGTAGATTCTGAAGTACTAGTTTTGGTAGTTTTATGTTTCTTATTCTTACGATGACCAAGTGTTGCCTATGGAGGTAGAGGCAATATTGGAATTCTCCGCGAATGATGGGGTTGTTGGGGGTGCTCTTCCATGATGGGTTAATTAATTTTAGAAATGAAACACACAAATAAAACAAAAGGGTAAGTAGGCAAAAGGGTTTACCAAGTAACTATGAACTACAATATACCACTTCCAATACATGTAGGAAATATTCCTAAATTCTTTGTTCGGTGTATCACAGTAAGAAAGGAAGATGACACGATTACCTAATGTAGGATAGAAACATAAAGGGGACTTCCAAAATATACCTGGAGGTATGTGGAAGTGCAGTCCGTGGTAATGTTGTCTAATGCATCTTATACAATAGGAAATATTTTGATATACTTTTCATATAGGGAGTGCCATCCGATATACCTAAAGGTACATGGAGAATTATCCAATATAGTTACTTACGTGGAATACTAATTTCCCCCATAATTTAATGTAGATAAACAATGACATATCCTACATTTAACGATGTCAGAACACGTATCTAGCCTAGACATCTATGTGTGTTGTTAATATTCCAAATGCTCCTTAGGTTAATTGAATAAATTTTAAAGCTGATCTTCAATTAAGTTTCAATTTCAAGGCTCATGGTACGAATTCACCTGAACTTCTTATGATGCAACTAGCATGATGAAAAGAACTCCTTCATTTCAATGAAGATCTATCTATGAGAAGGAAGAAACAAACAATGATGCAACAAATGAGAGCTTCCTAATTAGATATTTCAATGTAATATTCTAATGCAATCCAAAACCCTATATGAAATGCAAAAAATAGAAAATTCTCTTTTCTTTTCCTTTCAATTTTTAAATGCAATGAAAATGAAAATAATGTTAGATCATTAACCAAAATAACTCACATAGACTGCAACTACAATATGAAAATTCCTTTAATTCAATCAACAATCAAGTTAAGTGTCCACAAACCCTAATTGAAAAGAAGAAATAAAAATTAAACAAACTCTCATAAAAAGGAAATCAAACCAAAATGTAAATACACTGATGGCTTTACAAAGACAATGACTAGTTCAAAGACTCGAGAAAATTCACCAGACAAAATCAAAACTTAGAGCAAGGCATAAAAAAACAATCTTTGCATCCTACAGGAACCATCGCAATCTAGATAAAGAAACCAATGTGATGCATTGCACTTACAGAGAAAGGCCGGTGCACTGGGGCTAATTTTGTTCAAAAAGTGAAACAAAAACCCTACCAAGCTTATAATAATGTTTCCCCAATACCAATTACTCTACAAACAAGTCAATTTAAGTCGGATTAAAAGGTATAAAATGAATAAGCTAAGGAAACCACTAAAGAAACATCTCATTCCCCAGTGGATTCGCCAAGTTGTTTGATGGAAAATTCTCTTCTATGGACATAAGTTAATCCTCTAGATCTAGTGGTCTAATCTAGAAACAACAGAAACCAAAAAGGGAAATGTTTTCCTTAGAGAAATCAGAAAATGGAGGAAAGGTCGAACTGGAGTCCAACCTAATTCCTTTCTTCTCTTGACCTTTAAAATTTAGCTTCAACTACAATTATTATAAACGGAACCTACAAGAAAATTACAACAAGCAAGAGAACTGCATGACATACATATCATAAACTAATATCTCTAATTAATGAGTCAAGAAGGCATTGAAAAAATAGACACAAGTATAGGGAAACAAAGCTTTTTGTATTAATTAAATGTAGGAGAAGATTACAACCCTTTTGCAGTTCTTGATAATGTAGATGTCTCCCACTGAACTTGTCCTTCCTTAGCCACAAATCAAGGCTTCAATCACAACTCAAGGATGGTAATGGATCCTTAGGTAGAAAGAAGTAACATCAAGGCATCGCTAAGAGTCTCCAAAAGCCAACACAGTCTCTATGGGAGGCAGTGAATTTATAGGGTAAATAGGGTATTTTGGGTTTTACCAATCTAGGAACCAGACCCACATATGAGGGAGGATAAGCTATATGTATAAGAGATAATACTTCTAGGATAGGAATTTGATATCGCAATCAATAGTAAATGGTTAAAACCATCATAGAGGCTTCTGGAAATAGAAGTTTCGTAATTAATTTTATTTTTCCCAAAATTCTAGAACCATCGCACCTATAGCAAAGCCAACCTGCGGTGCCTAGTGTAGTGGCTCAATTATGCAACATGCAACAGTGCAGGTTGCATACTAGGCATGGTGCAATGGGTCCAAAAATAGGTTTTTATGTTGATTAACCCATAAATTTGGGCCATTTTAAGATATATTGCTTAGGTCTTTGCAAAGGGATTATTGAAAGGTGTCAAGGATGTTGATTGATCCAGTTTCCATGCCATTTGAGCAGGTGTGACAAAATGACTTGTAACAAAGCCACATTGAATTTTTTTTTTTGTTATTACCATTTTTTTATTTTTTTATTTAAGTATTATTTTATTAATTTAAAATGTAATATAAGACAATGTATTTTCCCCATACTTTTGTTACTTTTAAATTTTTATTATCACTTTTTAATTGAGCCAACATTATTTTTTTATTATTATCAACATAGATCCATCTTAACCCAATCTCTCTAGAGTGAAAAACTTGAAAAAAAGTTTGTGCCTTTAGAGATTTGATCTGTGTGTGTGTGTGTGTGTGTGAGTGTGTGTGTGTGTGTGTGTGTGTGTGTGTGTGTGTGTGTTAGCCTGATGTTGAGCATAAAAAGAATTACATATCTCCTCTACCTTCTTAATTGCACCAAGAGGCACTCTACAACCTAGTATGGGGGAGATGTCTAGGTGTAATGTAAGATTGTAAGCATTTTTTATATGTAGGGTCTATTTTAATGTAGTTGTTCAATTTTTTAATTTTATCTTTCAATTTTATTTAATTTGTTTTTCTCTATTAATAATTTGTTTTTTCCTTTTACTTGAAATTATTCTTTTAGATATATTATTTTTCCTTTTATTCTTTAATACCATGTCTGAAGACATCAAATTTACAATGGAGGTAGAAGAAAATAATTGCATACCATTCTTGGACATTCTCCTCATAAGAAGAAATGATGGTTCCATAGGTCACAAAGTATTTAGAAAGAAAGCCCATACAGATAGCTACTTGCATGCTGATTCTCACCACCACCCAGCCCAGAAAATGGGGGTACTATAGACCCTCTTCACTAGAGCTTATAGAATTTCTGATATTAACCATACTGAAGAAGAAATTTCTTACCTAGAAAGAACATTTGCCAACCTAGGGTACAACAATAAAAGCATATACAAAGCTATTCAAAAGGCAAAATCTGAGAACAATATAAACAAGACAAAAGACCCCCCAACCTCTAATGCCTACCTTCCTTACATTCAAGGAGTCACAGACAAGATAGCTAAAATCCTCAAAAAGAAAAATATAAAGACTGCATTCAAACCCTGGTCTACCATTAAACAAAGAATGAAATCTGTTAAGGACAGCCAAGATCATCTTCAGCAGAAAGGAGTATATATCATCAACTGCTCTTGTGGGGATCAATATATAGGAGAAACGGGTAGGTCCGTAAGAATTAGGCTCAAAGAGCATAGTGCAGATATCCGTAACGAAAGAACCCGCTCTTCAGCCTTAGCTGAGCATGTAGGTAAAACCAATCACCATATATGCCTTGAAGACGCCAAGGTCATTGCCAAAGAAGATCACCATTTCAAGCGAAAGGTTAGAGAAGCTATTGAAATCATAAAGCACACTCGAAACCTTAATAGGGATGGAGGCTTAGAAATTAGCAAAAATTGGAACCCATTACTTACCCCCGAGGAATAATAGCATAGGTTCTCAATAAGAATTATAGCTAGGTTAAATATGGATCTTAATACCTAGATTGATATTCTAACAAAAATAACATTCAGCTAATCCCTCTATTTATTTTAACATAATTACTTGATAGATGAATAATAGTATAATCCCCTTGAAAATAAAATAAATTTCGCTACACATTAGTAACCATAGATAAGAATAATAATAATAAT
>APFE031682938.1:0-13852 GCA_000404065.3 Pinus taeda
ATCTGACTTAATTCTCTACATATAAAACAATCCACAACCCTTTCTTTGCATTAACTCTTCTCCCATGTCTAAGTATAGTATGGCAAGCCATGCATTGTTGGTGCTACAGAGGATCAACAATGTGCTGAGCAATTAAAGAAAGTGAAAGTAGAATTTGTGTGATTTTAATTGTTCAGCATTTCGAGTTTGTAAGAGAGATAGGGTGAAGAATATGGTGGTGAGTACAGGTACTTGAGCAACAAGGATCAGGCTTCAACGAGCTGAATGAAAGGACTTGGTATCTTGGAGAGTTGTATCTTTCTATTTGAAGGGTATTGGGGCCTCCTGGGAATGGGTGCTCACAAAAAATTCATGCAAATAAGCGGGTGATTAAATTACATCATAATAAAAAACATATTAGTGGCTTTCTCACACTCATTTTTACAGAAAAATACCTGTGTCATTTTGCGTGTATGTTGTTCATTTCTAGTATTTGAATGTCTTATATTTCTATTCATGTTTATCGTAGTATGAATGCTCTCTCAAATCACTAATAATAGTGAAAATAATTGAAGGTTTGCACTTTTTATGAATGCACTAATAGTGATTCACCGCTCCTTCTCATATATTCCTATTACAATAATTGTTGTTGAGAAACGTATCTTCCAGAACAATTTCTAATTGTTGTTAGAGGGGAAACGTCTTCATGACATATATAACCACTAAGGTGATTCATGAAGAATCATTTCATAGGCAAGAGAGTTCAAGTACCTCCAAGCATGATACCAGTCTTTCATGCTACAAACTATTGCCTTATTGAAAGTTGGAGTTGGAAGGCTTATCTTATATGTCCCTAGGAGTAGATGTTTACAGTTTTATTCTAGTAGATTATGATGTCCCTAATGTCCCTCACACTAAAAAGCCTATGTGGAAATAATGCTAAAACCAAGACTTTCATTCTCTTTGTGCTAGTGAGTTCCAAATCATAAAAATTATGTACTAGAAGTCTTCTAATGAAGTATGGGTCAATCTCAATCAAAGTCATGAAGAAGATGATAGAGTTAGAAATGAAAAACATCAAACCTTAAAAATGAGTTTTGAAATCTTAAAAATACACAGAGAAGAAAGCGTGGAAGAATAATTTCTCAGAATTGATGAAGGTACCTTTATGATTCGAGGAGTGTGAAGTTTTGAAAAAATATATCATTGTTCAAAAGGTCTTGAGATCTCTAAGCATGAGATTTAATGCAAAAATGTATGACATTAAAAACATGTCTCATTTATAGAATATCAAATGGATGAGTTGTTTGCTACTCTCATGACCTATTAAACCATCATCTTCTAAATATTCCTCTGTGTATGCATCATGTGGGAATGGATCCTTGTGCATAAGAGTCCCTAAAGCTATAATATTTGATGTTGGTGGCCTTGATAACATGTTGGCCAACTTGTTTGTGTTTCCCTTCTTATACTTAATCACCAAATTAAATTGCCGCAAAAACCCCTTCCACTTGTAGTGCCTCCTTTGTTGTAGCTTATTATGGGCCTAAAGTTACTGTAACAACTCGTTACGTGTGTGGATTATTATATCCTTTCCTATTAGATAGTTCTTCCATTTCTTCACACATTTCACCATGGCATAGAGCTCCTTCTCATAGGTAGGGTAGTTAAGAACTCCTCGAAGAAATAATTTAGAATGGTAGAAAATAGGCCTTCCTACTTGCATAAAGACAACTCCCATAACATAACTAGTCAAATATGTCTCCAGTTCAAAGGGCCATTTCAAGTTTGGTAATGCGAGAAATAGTGCTTCACTTATCTTCTTCTTTAACTCATCAAAACCCTTCTACTACCCTTTTCCCCACTAGAAACTCTTGCCACTTGTTTTTATGCCATGGAGTGGTGTTGATAATCTTGAAAACGAGGGTATGAATCTCCTCAAGTATTGTGGTGCTCCAATGAAACTCATAAGTATGGGTCAATCTCAATCTAAGGTCATGAAGGAGATGATATAGTTAGAAATGAAAAACATCAAACCTTAAAAATGAGTTTTGAAATCTCAAAAATACATAGAGAAGAAAGCGTGGAAGAATAATTTCTCAAAATTGATGAAGTTACCAATATGATTCGAGGAGTGTGTGAAGTTTTGAGAAAATATATCATTGTTCAAAAGCTCTTGAGATCTCTACGCATGAGATTTAATGCAAAAATGTATGACATTAAAAACATGTCTCATTTATAGAATATCAAATGGATGAGTTGTTTGCTACTCTCATGACCTATTAAACCATCATCTTCTAAATATTCCTCTGTGTATGCATCATCTGTGAATGGATCCATGTGCATAAGAGTCCCTAAAGCTGTAATCTTTGGTGTTGGTGGCCTTGATAACATGTTGGACACCTAATTATCTCCTTTCCTATTACATAGTTCTTCGACTTATTCACACCTTGCACCATGGCATAGAGCTCCTTCTCATAGGTAGGGTAGTTAAGAACTCCTAGAAGAAATAATTTAGAATGGTAGAAAATAGGCCTTCCTACTCGCATAAAGACAACTCCCGCAACATAACTAGTCAAATATGTCTCCACTTCAAAGGTCCATTGCAAGTTTGCTAATGCAAGAAATAGTGCTTCACTTATCTTCTTCTTTAACTCATCAAAACCCTCCTACTAACCTTTTCCCCACTAGAAACTCTTGCCACTTTTTTTTATAGCATGGAGTGGTGTTGATAATCCTGAAAGCAAGGGTATGAATCTCCTCAAGTCTTGTGGTGCTCCAATGAAAATCATAACCTTAGTAACATTTTTAGTCACCAACCATTTCATGATGACCTCCATATTTGAAGAATCTATCTTCAATTCTCCTCCACCAATCACAAATCCCAAATACATGAAGGACTCTTGTGCAAACTCACACTTCTTGAGATTTTCTAGCACCTTGTGTTTCTTCAATATTTCGAGCACCTCCATCCAATGTGAATTAGTCTCCTCCCATGTAGGACTATATACCATTATATCATCCAAATAGACAATAACAAATGAATCTATAAAATGGCGTAATACATCATTCATTAATGTCATAAATTTAGTTGTTGCATTATAGAGGATGAATGGCATAACTAACAACTCATACAAACCTTGCGTGTTTTTGAAGCTACTCTTCCATGTATCTTCTTCTTTGACTAGAATCTAGTGATATCAAGACCTTGAGTCTACCTTAGTGAAATAATTTGTTTGTTGCAACTGATCTAGAAAATCGTCTATCTGGGTCATGGGGTATCTCTTACTGAGCATGATTTTATTCAATGCCCTATAATCTTTACAAATGTGTGAGGTCCCATTGTTCTTTGGCACAATGATGATGGGTGACCCACATGGTGATGTACTCAACCAAATGACACCATGTTCCAACAGTTGTTGTAACTATTTCTTCACCTCACTTGTTTCTATAGCATACTTCATGTACAACCCAATATTTGGCAATGGGGAGTGTGAAAATAGCTAGATCCCGTGCTCCACTTCTCTCTTAGGATGTATCCCATTAGGCTTTGGGAACACATCCTTGTATTCCTATAACAACTCCCCCAATTGTTGTTTTCTTTTTCTTAGTACACCCCTCTAAGGATGCCTTACCTCTTATTGGCTTGTCTATAGACTAATTTTCTCTTAAAAGAAATAAAACATACTTCTTGCTCGAACTAATCAATTTATTGGCTTTGTTGCCACGTACGATTGAAACTTTTTACTTTTATTTATGCACATTGATGATGAAATATATTTCATCCTTGATGAGATGGTACTAGTTAGCTCTCGTCATGAATATAGCATGAGACATGTACATGTGTGGACTGCAAAACACAACTCCAAATACATCAAGGGGAACCACATACAGATCTACCTCATCAATAAAATAAACACTCATAACAAATGTAAGTTTACACTAATTTTTTACCTTAAGCTTTGCATCCTTATGTACCCATCCCAATGGATATGGGTTCAGATGATCACTCCATCCCTAACATCTTGTCTAGATCTGTTGCAATGAGATTTTCCTACAATCCTGAGTCAAACAGAGCATCAATCTTCATCTTGTTGACCTGTATCTTTACATGAAAGAGTTTGGTCATTTCTTTCTCTTCGTGTTGTTAAAGGATACCCAGATTCACCACCTTTTGAACTAATGTATAGGCGATCTTCTCATCCATGTGTAAGCTTTTTTCAACTTGGTTGTGTGAATTAATGGTGATGATATTCTTCTTCTTATTATCTTTCTTCCTGTTCTTTGAATTTAGCTCTCAATGCAACTTCTAAAACCTCTGCTCTGTATCACCATCAATGTTGTAGTGGTTACTACGATTTTTGCACTCATGTGTTGTGGCTACCATATTTTTATCCTTTCCCCCATTTTGTTTCTTCTTCCCATACTTAGAAGTGTCTTGTCTCTCTTTCTTCTTTGATCCACTAGATTGTGCTCTTTTCATACCTATGTTCTCGAGGTATGGTACCTATACATAAGTATCATCCACCATTTTGGGCTTGAACAACATCACTTGTTAATGGAGGTTGTGGTGCATACCTGTCAAATACTTGACGAGTACAAATCAATACGTTGGAGAGATACACAACATTATAGCCATATTTCTGAATTCTGAGTATTCCTAAATGCTTTGGCATAGATTTTTCCTGAAATGTGATTGCTACCAAAGGATGGGAAAGCGTACTCCAAGAGATGAAATGCCTTTCCAACCTGAAATGATTTTTGAGCCATTTGAAAAGTGGGGCACGGAATTCGTTGGAACTATTGACGATCCATCCAAGAAAAAGAAGTATATCATTATGTGCATTAACTATCTCGATAAGTGCACTGAAACTAAGGAAATTAAGGCTAAGCGATGATATGTTTCCTACAATTCGTATAGGTAAGCAATGATCTATTTCCTTGCAAAATCCTCCCTTTTTGAAGAATTACAAATTGATGAAGGTATAGATAAGAAAATAGTTTTACGTGATTATAACATTTTAGATGAATTGGAGAATAATTGGATCAAAATTCCATTGCCTCAACCTTTAAAGGAATTCCTATTTTTCCAAAAGAAATAAAGGAGTTGTGTATTGAATATCCTAGAAGAAAATGAAAATAATTCTAAAGAGATCAATTGATTAAATAGGGGGGTCATGATTAGTCTCATCGTTGGGTAACTATATGTACCTTAAGTGAACTCCTAGCTTAGTCAAATAAACTCTTCTCACAATTTATTACAAGTTTTGATTATATTTTGTTGAATGACATGAGTTAAAGTGGGGTATTACGCCTAGTAGACTAATATGCATTGAATGTAGGTTTGGAAGATTAAATTGAGGAATTTTGGCAGATTAAGGTTTGTAACTTGAATGGGACAAGGGAGAGTGCTTGTGGGAGGTAAATCCTCCTCATTTACCCCTCCCTAATCCAAATATTCCTCTCTTAATCACACCAACTTAGAGTACAAGCAGCCAATTCATGAAGATCAAAAGGCAGTCGAGTAGGTGATAGGCAAAGACTTAGTTGATCTTGAGTTTTGGAGTCGGGCCTCCCTAGATTTAAGGAAGTCATTTCGGACTTCAAATGTATAGAAAATAGGCCTAGAGCCTCATTAGGATTCAGTTTTTTGTTGTAAAAACACTGGCTATTTTTTAGCTCCAGACTTGTGGAAGAAATTGCTATGGAATTTTCTGTTTTGTTAATGAGAATGAGATTTTTTATGATTGATTATTCATTTGACTCAGAGGGATGAAGCTCTTTGGTTAGGGCCCAAACCTAGAAGGAAAGGCTACTCTTCTTGTATATGTATGCTTAGATTGGTTTCATAGATCCATGATTAAACTATCCTTAGAAGTATTTCATTGCAGGAAATGTAGATTTGATTAATTTTTATTACTTTGCTTCCATTTGTGCTCTACTTCAGTAGCAGGTTACAAGGGGAAATAAGCATCAGAAATATTCTAGTAGGTGTGTTGGCCTCACCTCTTCCTTCGTGGATCATGATTTGAGGAAAGGACCCCTATGCAGCCCCAAAAAGATAGATTTCTATTTTCTCATAACATTTAGGATTTACGGTACTTGAACTAGAATTTGATAAGTTTGAAAGTGTAGGAATTAACTACCATCTCTTCCATCTTTAGTATTACAATATATATCATCAATGATTCCATTTCATTCTGAAATTTTCCTCATGCATGAAGTAGAGAGTTAGCTAATTAAACTTTCTTTTTCTAGCTTATTATAATTCTTCTTGTTTACATGATTTCTTAGAAAATAACAATGTTTCATGTAGAGAAAGTGTTTCATAACTAGAGATATATACCATAGCAAAAAACCACCTTCCAACTTCATCCATCCATAATCATTCCTTGCTTCCACAAAGACCTTCACCAATTTCATCATTTTACATAGAAACTCCTCCAAGCATGATAAGCAAACAAAACCATCTCCTAACCTTGGTTTTGAGTTCTAAGTGACCTTAGGAATTTTCTCACTCCGTTCCACCTATAAGCCTCCTTCCCTAAGCCTTCAATCACATCTAGAACCAATCATTCTCCTCTCTGCTATATTGTGTAGAAATAGAGCGAATCATGTAGGTTTTTAGTACATCTAGTAGGTTTTCCTATAGTGGACTCTTTTAAGGCCAAAATTGAGTGAAAATTGTAGGAAGCAACACAAGGGTACCTCAGGGTCTCCCAAAACTCCCAACCATTCTCCAACATCCATAATCCTCCTGCCATATCATCAAAAGTGATTAGGGTTCATACTTCCATGGTTAGGATAGTAGCATTTCATACATGTTACCTTGGCATTCTTGTAAAGCATAGTTTCTCAGCAGTTAGTTATCGAATGGAGTTTTTTTAGCATAGGATTTAAGTCATTTTCCTTATTACAGTAGACAAGATTTCTCTTAGAGTAGATTCCTCTTTCTTTGATTAGTAATCACGATTCTTCTCAATCCATAGAAATCTCACATGAAAACCCTAATTCTCTCTCGCGAGTTGTATAGTCACAAAAGACAGAACCATCAATTTTACTTGTGTATACAACACTGTCACCTCAAAGTTTGTACAAACCCTAGGTTGATAAAGTAAAGCTTGTAGCACTAGGAGTTGCATCATTCTTGTTGCAATACTCTTTCTCATCAAAAGGCAAGACCAAATTTGATTCCCTAAAACAAGGCCCTCCTAAATCTTCTATTGATGATGATCCTAGAAGAAAGTAGAATTATCCTTGCCTCATCTGTGGGGAGGATCATTACACTAAGTATTTTCCCCGATGATATGATGTTAGTCACTTGCTAAAAGAGACTCTCTCTATCTTAAAACAACCCTTTCCATAACCATCTGTTTTTTGTCTTTGCAAACTCGGTTTGGAGATGTCATCAAGTCATTACAATTGTTCTGCTGATGGTACTTATTGTAGCACGCAGAACCACTCTTCCACAACATGGGTACTCTGTGACCCTAATGACGAGCTGATTAACTTAGAAGGTATCTTCCTTGTTTGAACAACCAATAATATTTTTGAATATAGTGGAGTTATTGAACTCTTGTGAGAAGTAGTTTCTCTTAGAATTAGGGATATAGTTGTCAAGTTGGATCAAGAGCAAGTTCTGTTACAATTAAACAATCATTACTTAGTGAGAAATCCACAAATATTGCGCATGTATCTATGTGTTACATTGCTAGAAATAAATTTTGATTATATTACATATCAACATATTCCACATAATTTAAATACATTAACTGCTGCATTGGCAAATTTTGTTCTTGATAGACATTTACGTCATTTGTAAAAATTGAATCATGTTATGAACGCATAAGTAGGAATTAAAAATGCATATATATATATCACATCTTCCTTAGTGTTACATGAAAATGTGAGAAAATAGAATGTTCTCACACATTTGGCTTTCAAACCCTACAGAATGTGTAAAAGACTAGATAAACTATCAAACTACATGGCCTAGTAGTCGATGCAGTCTCACAGAGACTCCCAGAGTATATCGCTACCAATGTAGTGAAACATTGTTGATAGTGGAATAATCTAAAACCCGTCGAGTGAATGCGTCTAGATTGCTCTCCATATTTTCTAAGGGGTCAGCCCCTTCCTCGTAGTCTTCACCCACTATCGGATGGGCACCTCAATGTATTATTGGGAACATGTCTCATGGTCTCTTTGGTCCCACATCTTCCCATTTATCATAAGTTGAGTCTTATCTTACACTTTTATCAAAATCATAAAACTTGAAAAAAAAAAAAAATGAGTTTTTACTTGCATCCGTCCACTATTCACCTAGTGGTAGAGGTAGATCTCAATCCCCTCTAAAATTTGAGTCTTATGGTGGTTAATGCATATGTTGACCTATGCCTCCTCGAAGCATGAGTTGGCTCCATCTTAGGAGCCTCAGATCTTGTGGGATAGGATGTGGTACTTCTGCCCACTGATACTAGAAGAGGAGCACTCACTCCAAGAAGAAGGTGACTAGTATAGAACAAGACCCGAACTTCTTTAGGTGTCTATGCTTACCATTGGACATTTTTTGCTTCATGTTCGCCAAGGTGCCTCAGAACTAGTGGAAGATGGTTGGGGTCAATCATGTGATATCATATTGAAATTGAGACTTGGAAGCCTCATCCACATTTGATGTTCTAGATACATGTGCCATGGTGAACAAAATTATTCTGAGAATGAGGTTGTTGGTGATTGTTGCAATCTTCACCTTTCCTCCATTGGTTATCTCGACACCACGATAGTATCTCTAGACTAGACTCCTAGTACTCTCACCTCCTTAGTGAGATCCAAAGACTTGAATTGCTTCCCTTCGCTAGGATAATCTCGTCATGAATTAGATGCCCATTTCCTCCCAATTCTTGCCCTAGGATGATGAAGATATCTTGATCTACATCCCAAAGGCTCACTAGGTAGGGTAGAAACTCCATATGAGCCCTCAACCATGTGGTGCTGAAGAATAGTGAACAAATTGATATGTTAAGAGTACAAAACAAGAAAAAAGGTGAAAATGTTACTTTTTCTATTTTCTATCCTAGATGTAGGTATAAACATTCATTATCAGAATGTTCTGTTGATAATATTGATTTTTTTTATATGTGCAGAGATTCATGCTACAGAGGACTTCACTTTAATATCAACACTCACGTTTATTTTCCAAAAGGATGTTGGGATAAGTCAAACAAAACAACTTTGTTATGTTGTTCATAGAAGACCTTAGGAGCCTTGTCAAATAGGTATGGCACAATATCCTAATGGAGAAATTCCTTGTTATGCACAACCACAAAGTGATTGGAGCACAACCCTACTATGGAAGACATGGCCATGTGAGCCACAAAACTCATCTTGGTCAAAGGGATGGCAACGTTCTTATGGTAGAAACACCGACTACCCTCAATATTTCCAATAATATCCTCAATATCAAGCTCAAAATTATTCTGCACCCAAACCTCCAAAACATGCCCATCCATAATTCCAACATCAATTGGCTACAAGTCAACCCCTTCAATTACCATGTACTTAATTTCCTCAATTAAATGAATTACCTTTTTATCTACTCCCTAATCCCAATAATAAAGTGCCTTAACAATTGATTTATAATATGCAAGCCGAAATGTTTCAAGCTTATATAATAGCTCTTCTATATTTAAATGATGTCCAAGTTAGATCTCCTCAATTTCTATATAATGAAATACCCCTTGTTGTCATTCAAGAAAATAAAGAGGATAAATCTCGTGAAGAGGAGGAAAATCCTCAACAAAAAATTACTCCTCAGAAGGAATATATTCGTACACAAATAGATGAAAAGAAAATAAAATCAATTCCTAAAATTCATATAGCTAAGTAATGATCTATTTCCTTACAAAATCCCGCCTTTTCGAAGAGATTACAAATTGATGAAGGTATAGATAGGAAAATAGTTTTATGTGATTATAAAATGTTAGATGAATTGGAAAATATTTGGATCAAAATTCCATTGCCTCAACCTTTAAAGGAAATCCCTATTTTTCCAAAAGAAGTAAAGGAGTTATAAATTGAAAATCCTATGAGAAAATGAAAATAATTCTAAAGAGTGCAATTGATCAAAAATATTGAAAGAATTGTGATGCAAAAACCAAAAATTGGAAAATAATTAGATCCACTTAATCCAATTGTAAAGGTGGATACCAATGGAAATGAAATTCCAAACACTTTGACTGTATTATGCGTAAATATAAACATTATTTCAAAATAATACAATGGATAAGGTGAAATTAAGTAATATACAATATAATCATACTTTATTGGAATTAGAAGATATAGATGTTCTTAAGTGTAAGGGTATATTAGAATATATATAAGTACTCCTATATCCATGGGCGTATCCTATTTGTTTTATGATACTAACACCAAAAACTAATCTATGATGACATCCGTGATTCTTGGTAGGCCACGATTAGATAATATTGATGCATTCATATGTTGCAAGTCTAGTGATATGTTCACTTCAAGTGGAAATATCACTAAAATGTTCATAGCATATGTGTGAGTAAGAAAAATAATTGAAATATAGAATGGGAACTGAATTGAAGGAGATGATGGAAATTATGAAGATATTAAACTAGTTTTAACTATCTCACAAAATTATGAGGAAGATTAATTAGTGAATTTAATGAATAATCATTATATTTCATCATATTGTGAACAAAATTATTGTGTCCATATATTAGAGAAAAACTTTCAAGAAGAATTCAATATTGAATACTTTTCGTCTTCACAATCTAAAATGTTATCAAACTCAATGGAAAGGTTTGGCAGTTCTCTTATAGAAATTTATCCACTTAAAACATTAGACATTGACAATGACCTCGAGGAATTTCGAAAGAAATAGTTAATAAATATGCTACAAAAACATTCCTCTATATTTGCATGGGAATATATTGACATGAAAGGAATTAATTAAAATAGATGTATGAGTAAAATTTACATACAAGAGAGTGTCAAACCTGTAGGACAACCTCAAGGAATGATGAATCATAATATGAGGGAGATTGTTAAAGATGAGTTACAAAAATTTCTCAATGTGAATTCTATTTACCTAATTTGAGATATTCAATGGGTTTCACCATTACTTAGTGTCCCTAAGAAAACTTAAAAGTGGAGAGTTTTTCTTAAAAGTGGAGAGTATGCATAGATTATGGATAATTAAATAAAGTAACTTTAAAGATCATTTCTCATTACCATTTTAATGATCAAGTATTAAATTAGAAGGGAAGAAGTATTTCTCTTTTCTTGATGGACTCAGCACATAAAATCACATTCAACTTGCATAAGAAGATGAATATAAGATAAGTTTTACTTGTCCATAGGGTATATATGCTTCCATGGAATGCCCTTTTCTTTTGCATAATTCCCCTATTACACTTCGTAGAGCAATATTAGGTATCTTTTCTTGCTTGATCGATGATTTTGTAGAAGCTTATATGGATGATTTTACTCTTTATCGGAATAATTTTGTAGGGGATATGGAGAATTTGGAAAATTCCCTTATTATATGTAAGGAAGTTAATATTTCATTATGACATTAAAAAATCATTCTTATTTTTAGCAAAGGAATTGTTCGGGTGTTAGAATCAATGTAGATTCATTAAAGGTTGAGGTTATCTCTAAAATTTCAGTAGCAACATGTTAAAGAGATGTTAGAAGTTTTCTTAGATCCATGAGTTAATATAGAAGTTTTATAAAAAACTTCACAAATATTGTTTCACCACTTTTCAAATTACTCACTAAAGATTGTGAATTTCATTGGAATTATATTTGTTAAAAAGATTTTGAATTGTTGAAACATAAATTTTGAGACACCAATTTCAAGAGGGAAAAATTGGTCCCGTCCACTTGATATTTCTAATAATGCTTCAAATAAAACCATAGGTGTTGTACTGGGACAAAAATACTTTACTCATTATGCTATATACTATTTTAAGATATGAAAGCTCTGTGAAAAAACATCAAAGTCCTATGCAAAAAGTTGAACGTACTTTGCAGAAAACTTAATAGAAGTAAATTTACTTTTCAAAACTCTAAATATAATAGAATGTACTTTACATTGATTTGAATGTAATTTGCAAATAACTAAATGTGCTTCCGAGAAAATTGAGTGCTCAATGTTACAATTACATAAAATGTGGATTTCTTCTTCAAAACATTTGAGATCAATGATTATATATAGAACATAAAGTTAAGGATCATATGAAGAGAACCAAGAACAAATATGACACAATTATATTTTCTTCCAATGACCGCGAAAAACCCCTAAGGGGGAAAACGTGAACAATTATTCTTCTATTATATTTCTTCAATTTTTGACTAGAGTAGATAGAGAATAAGAATGCATAAAGTCACCAATGTCTCATCTAGTTGATGTTTAAGTGGACATGCCTTTTACTTGAATATCTTCTCCTTCTCTTACATATCATGTGGTTTACACATTCTCTTCCTCCTCCATCACTGTAGTCCACACTAAAAGATCTTTCCTATTCACAATGAACATGCTACTCTCAATTCTCACTTTTTTCTTTATTAAATAATGAGAAGGAGAGGAGTTACAAAATGTATTTATTCCTTTACCCAATAATAGGAAAATCAAATTCCCTGAGGGAGGAGTTACTTGAGGAGAAGTGGAACTCATCCAACAATAGAGAGAAAGGTGTTGGAAATAAATACTTAGAGGGCGGGTGAATTAGTATTATCAAATTCTTTTCAATATATCTTCTTTATTTATACTTTGAATTATTATTTGTATGTTAGTACCATCAAATAATCAGCATGAACAAGAAAAATAGATAGTCACACCAAAGAACACCATATATAAGGTGCAAACCCAATGTGGGTGAAAACCACTTGCTGCAATATGTCTCTATCTGCTTTCAATTAGAAACTCCTTTTACAATGATCTTGTACTTGTGCAGTCCTTTACGAGTACGCAGGCTGCAACCTGCAAAGAGCTACAAGTCTCTCTCGTTTTCTAGTTTCTTTTGCAAGGGAGATACAACCCCCTTTGCTCTTTTAAGGACCATGTTTCATTAATTTTCAGACTGGATCCTTGAACATCAAATAATCATCAAGTACATGAAAATCACCCAATCTACTTGTACAATAAACCAATGAATTACCCACTCTTCCGAATGTTGTAAACGGAAAAGAATACTAGAAATCTAACCCCAGAACTCTGTTGTAATAGATAAAAGACAATCAACAATTGTTTCAAAATAAGACCGCAACTTCACCAACAGCGGCCTGCGTATGTCCGCAGCTCTTCTGAGACAGAACTGCGCAGATCCGCACTGGTTGTTCTTCTACTCTGTGAACTTTTCTTCAGATCCGCACCTTCACTTCTGACTTACTGCGTAGACCCGCACTGTGCATCCATGTAATCATCACCTTCAAATGCCATCAAAAGTTTATAGTCATTACCTCATTCATCTTCATCACTATTTGATAGACCGTCACTGTCTTCATGAGTGTAGTAGCTCTTCTTATTTGCATTATGTTTCTTGTTCCATATAATAGGTTCCTTTCCCTTGTCGATCTTATCCTTATGAGGACATTTGGCAGCATAGTGACCTACTCTTCCACAAGCAAAGCATTTCAAGGGCAACGTACCTCTGAACCGTCTACTACCTCGTTGAAGATTTCTGACAAAATTTGATTCTTCTTCTTCGCCTGATTCATAGTACTCTCCTTCGCCTGAAGCCTTGAAGGAAGCTTCTCTCCTGTGAGATGGACCTCCTTTCCTCATTTCATAAGCAGTTAGAATTCCATGCAGTTGTGACATTTTAAGATGTTGGACATTTTC